>MU378188.1:0-123795 GCA_022495175.1 Hypoxylon argillaceum | reverse complement strand
ACAACTTTTTTTATTATATATAAAGTACTTTTTTTTTATATAATTAGTTTAATTATATTTAGTTTATAAACTTTTTTAATACTTATTAAATTTTTGATTTTTTATACAATTAAAATTATATTTTTTGTTTATTAAATAAATATTTTGTAAAACAGCTGTTTAATTGTTATTTAAAACATAAAAACATATACAAAAGTTAACAAAAAATGCTTTATAAATTAACTTTTAAAATATTAAAGCTGTTACTAATTCAAGTATTTTATAATATATTTATATAACAGTTGTATTTAATTAAACTTCGTTTTAGTAACTAGTACTTAAAGCTTATTAAATTTTTAACAGTTTATTAATTATTAGTTCTAATATTTTATATAAAACTTTTTTAAAATTTTTTTGTTTTATTTATATAAAAATAATAATAGTTTAATTAGTTTAATATTAACTATAGTTTATATTTATATTAAAATATATATTTATTGTATAATATATTTTATATTAAGTTTTATTTAATTCAATATTATATATAAAAAAGTTTTTTGTGCAATTTTTTAAAATGCAAAAAAATACTATATAATATTAATTGTTCAAAATACTTAGTTGTTTATAAACGTTAATAAATAATCTAGCTTTATTATATAAAAAGTTGTACAACTTGTTAAAATAATTACGTTTTTTTTTCTAAGTTTTTTAAAATACTATATATTTTTTTAGTAAAATAATTCTGTTTTATACAATCTTTATAAAAAATAAGTTTAAATAAATACTTAAAAGTATTAGATTTAAAATTGTACAATAGTTTAAATACAAAGTAAAAATAACTAAAAAAATATAACAAACAAAATATTTATAAATAAGTAAAAAATTAAGTTAATAACTTATTTAAAATGTTAGCAATTTATACTGTTTATACAGCTGTTTTTTAATAGTAAGTTGTATAATTAATTATAAAACTTAGAAATAAATATTCTACAAAGTTTTTTTTATTTGTACAATTTTTAATTAAACTAAGAATTGTTTAGCAAAAAATGTTTAATAAACAGCAAAAAAAAAAGTCGCTGTTTTAAAAGTATATATTATTAATATTTTAGTTTTTGTAAAAAGTAGTTATATAAAAGTTTTAAACTGTATTTATAAAATTAACAGTTTTTTTAAATATTTAAGTTGTTATAAGTTATAATAACTTTACAAAATTTTAACTAGTTATATTGTTTTATTTTTATTTGTACAATTTTTTATTTTTATAAAAATAATTCTTTTTATTTTTAAAATGTTGACTAAGTTATAGCATAATATACAACTAGTTTAATTAAACTAATATTATATTCAACTTTTAAAGTTTTTTTTATATATTTTTAAAAAATTTTAACTAATACATTTTAAATATTTATATTTTACTATTTAGTACACAAAATAAATAAAAAAATATTATTTTGTAGCAATAAAAATGTCAACAGGTTTGTTTTAATATTTTGTAATAATATATTTTTATATAGTTGTAATACTAGTACTAAAATACTTAGCAAATTTATTATATAAAAAATCATAAATACAAATAGTTTTTTGTTCAACTTTTTGTTAAAACTATTAAAACACTATTGTGTTTAAAAGTTGTTGTTTTAACTTGTATATACAACAAAATTGTTTAAATAAAAAATATAAACTATTTGTTTATTTTTGTACATATATTTTTTACTAAATAAAAAGAAGTATATTTGTATAATTAAATATAAATAGCAAAAATTTTCTAAGTAGCAATATTGCTCGCTATTACTTTTTTTATATAAAAACGTTTCTTGTTAAATTAAAAAAAGTACATTTATATAATAAAAAATTTAATCTTTTTTTGCATATAATAATACATGTATTTTTTACTAAATAAAAAAAAGTATATATATATAAAAATAAACTTAAAATATAATACAAAAGTAAATATTTTTTGCTAAGTTAAAAAAAGTATGTTTGTACAATTAAAATTTAAAAGTTATTCTAGTTAGCTTTTGTTTTCAAATTTTGCTAATTTATAATATATCGCTATTAAATAAAAAAAGCTAATATAACTACTAATTAATGTTAATTTAACTTTATACAATCAATCGTATATAGTAAAACTAAAGCAGAATATAATACTATAATTATATAATGCTATTGTTGTTTTTATATTTAAGAAAAAATCTTCGTACATACAACGTGTACACAAAAGTTGTATAAGCTCGCTAGCAGCTCGCTAGCGTTACATGTAACAAAGTATAGCCGACCACTTAGTAAGCAAATCGCAAGTCGTACAAAAAAAATCTAAATACATACTAACTGCAACTAACACTGCTATTCCAACATTTTTATTGTTTTTTTTAACTTTTTATATTATATTAAAAAAAAAAGTTAAAATTTTTTATAAAAATAAAAAAGCTTTATTTTTTAAATATTATTTTTAATTATAATAAAAAATATTTTTTTTATTATATATTTATATTTATTTATAATTTTTAAAATAATGTTTTAATTTATTATAAATATAACAGTTAATATTGTTTAAATTTTAATTTATTTTATATTTTTTTTGTTTTAATTATTTTTTATTATTTTTTAATTTAAAACTAAATATAATAAAAACATTTAAAATTAAATTAATAAATAAAACTTTTTACAATTAAAAATTTAATTGTTATAACAAAAAACTTAATTAATATAAATAATAAAAAAACTATTTATATAATTATATAATAAAAATATTTAAAAAAAATATTTAGCTATTTTAATTTTAAAAAATAATAAATTAAAAAAAAACTAGTTTATTTTTAATTTTAGCTTTTTTTTTTTTTATTAGTTTTATTTTTTAAATTGTAATTTTTATTTTTTTTAATTATTTTATAATAAAATTAATTTTATTATTTAATTATTTTTTAAATTTAATAGTAAATTTTTTTTACTATAAAGTTATAAATTTATTATTTATTATAACTTAATATTAAAACTAAATAATTTAAAAAAGCAGCTAAATTATAAAAAATATTAAAAAGTAATAATTATATTAAAAAAGTTATTAATTATATAAGTTTTTATTATATATATATTATATAGTTTTTATATTTTTTAATTTAATGTTATAATAATTTAATTTAAATATTATAATAATTTATTTTATTAATTTAAATTATAATTAATTATAAACTATAATATATAAAAAGTTATAATTTATTTAAAAGCTATTTATAATATATTTTAATATAAACTTTTTAATATTTTTAAATAATTTATAAATAAAAGTTTTATTATTGTAAATTTTTTTTGTTTTTTTTATTTTTTTTATAAAAATATAATATTTTTTAAAATATAACTTTATACTTTTAATAGTATTTTTTTTAAGTTTTAATTTATATTTTTTTAATAAAATTAATAAAAAATATTATTATTTAAAATTGTTATAACTAAATATTAATTTAAACTTTTGTTTAATTTTTAATTAAATATTAATATTTTTAATATATTTGTAAATAATTTTTATTTATTATTTTAACTATATATAAATAAATAACTATTTAATTAAAAACTAAATAAAAATTTTTTAAGTTATAAATAATATTTTAAACTATTTTAACTAATTAATAATAACTTTTTTTTAAATAATAAATAAAAAAACATTTTCAAATTAAAAAAATTTAATAAAATTATATAAATAGTATTTTTTATATTTTTAATAAATAAAGCTATAATAATTATAGCAATAATATTACTATTAAATATTTTTATATTAAAGCTTTAAATTATAAAACTAAAACTAATATTATTATTAAAGCTAAATTAACAAAATATTTTAACAGATTTATTTAAATTTAATAATATAAATATAATAAAAATATAAATTTATAAAATAATAAATAAAAAAATAATTGATTTAAATAAATATAACAATATTATTAAAACAATAAACAATTATTTAAATATATATAAAACTATAAAATTAAAAAATAGCAAAAATATTTAAATATAATAATAGTTTTAAATAGTTTAATAATTATAATTTAATAAACTATTAAAAAATAATAAACTTTTTATATTTTAATAAATTAATCTAATTTTTTTACTATTTTATTAAATAATATAATTAATATTAATTTATTAATAATTAATTTATATTTTTATTTATTAATATATTTTTTTAAATTTAAAATATATTTATATTTTAAAGCTATTATTTTATATTAATAACTTATTATTATTATTTATTTATTTAATTAATTATAAATTTTATTTTTAACTTATATATTTATAGTTATAATATAATTTTTATAATTTAATATAATAAAGCTATATTTTAATTTAATATATTAAAATATAACAAACTTTTTTTAAATTTAATTTAAAAATATTATTTTTTATATTAAGTTTTATATTTAATAATAACTTAATATTAGTTATAACTTTTATAATAATAAAAATAATTTTAAAAATTTAAACTAAAACATTTAATTTTTAATATAACTAAAATAAAAATGTTAAATATTTTTTAGTTTTTATAAATATATTTTTAAAACTATTATTTTTATTAAAAATTTTATTAATTTAAACTTTAAAAAGCTAAATATAATAAAAAAAATAATATTAAATTTATTATTTATAATATTTTTTTTTTTTTTTTTTTATTAATTAAAACTTTAGTTTTAAAATTTAATAGTTAATATAATATAAAGCTTTATTAAAAATATCAATAAAACAAAGTATATAATATATATATATTATATACTTTAAAAAACTGATTATAATATTATATAAATTATTTCTAAAGATTTAAAACTTAAAAAAATAATAAATAAATAATACAAATATATATTTAAATATAACAGACCTTTAAAAAAAGCTGTATAAAAAGTATACTAGCTATTTTTAACTAGCTATAAGCTAACTATTTTAAATAAAAAAAAAAAAAAACTAAGTCTTAATGACCTAATCAATCTAACCCCCATGTGGTCAGGTTACCCACACCGTCTCAGTATGGCACCATCATGTTGAACGATCCGAACTTATCAGCCAAGAAGTTTGCTATAATACGGCCAACGGTTGAAGTAGAGTTGAGAATGGCAACCAAGTAGAAGGCGAGGTTCGCGTTTATGATGCCCGGTTCCTGGACAAATAGCTCGATGTAGTAGAAAGGCGTGTACGCTCCTAGGAATGCAAAGAAGAGGCCGAAGCTGAACAGCAGATAAGGAGGCTCCTTAAAAGCTGCCAGGTCGGGCATTTTCCTTTTCGATGTGGGATAAACATGCATGCGTAGTATAGAATTTGATAGGACAAGGAGACAGGATGGCCACGCCGGGCACAAAGATGCAGCCGGCGCCGATGCCGATAGTGAATGACTGTGCTAACAGGACTTGCCAGTACTGCGTACAAAGGCTGAGCAGCATGTGCCCCAGAACGACCAAAAGAGACCCGACGATGCAAAGATGATGGAAGTATCCGGCATCGAAAACAGGACCGGTGGCACACCCGAGAAAAATGACGAGGGCCGGCTGCACAGGCCCGATCCAAGATATATCAGAGGAACTGGAGGTTCGTAGGAGATCTTGAGCATAATAGGTCTGAAATTGCTAGAAGGCTTTCACTACCTAGGTAAAACGATGAAAATGTGGATACTATGCAGCTTCTCCAGAACTGGTTCAATGATCGGCCGAGTGAGAATTGGCTTCTTGTGCTCGACAACGCAGATGATGCTTCCATGTACTATGGTAGTAGAGGGACCCTCATGTCCGAAGCGTACGCCCGCTACTTACCAAATGGTACCAGTGGCTCTGTGCTTGTCACAACAAGGGATAGGCGAGTTGGCGAGCGACTTACAAACAGGCAGCAATCACGCAAGCCGCAGCTTTCATTTGCGAAAATAACATTACTGTGTCTGAGTATCTTGAAACACTGCGCGCCAGCGATGACGATGCCAAGGAGCTCCTAAGCCAACATTTGGAGGATTCGAGGCGAGATTTGGACCGCGAAAATTCAGTCATGCGCTCTTGGAAACTAGCTTACGATCATCTGTCAAGAAGCGTCCCGCGCGCTGCGGAGATGTTAGCTCTTTTATCTACTTTCGATTATCACGGTGTTCCACTAGTTCTCCTTCAAAAAGACAAGGAGACAGAAACCAAATTCCGGGCTGCTCTAGGTGCTCTCCAAGCGTTTTCTTGAGTCACTGTTAGCCGAGGTAAAGATGCGATCGCAAAGATGCACCGCCTGGTAGCCCTCTCAACACAACAGTGGCTTGAGATGAATGGTGGGCTTGACCACTGGCGATCAGAGGCTCTCCGTTCCCTAGTGGCCAAGTTCCCAGGCCCTGGTAGACAAGAGTTCGCCGCTTGGACTTTGTATGAAGCCCTTGTGCCACACGTTCACTGTTTGTTCGCGCACCACTACACCGTAACCGATGATCTATTACAAAGGGCTCAGCTCCAAATTTCGGTCGGACTCTACGACCTTAGGATGGGTCGATACTCTGAGGCCTTCGACCTATGCTCAAAGTCTCTGGAAACTCGGCAGAAATTGTTGTCTCAAGATGATCCTCTACTCTTAGAAAGTGTACAGACTCTTGGGGAGTCCCTCTTGCATCGCGGCGAGCTTCAAGACGCCCTGGCCATGTTACAGAGAACAGCTGAAGGGAGGGAAAAGGTACTTGGTATTCGCAACCCTGATACACTGGAAAGTTTGAGCGACCTTACTATCATTGGATTGGAGCTAGACGACCTCAAGATGGCTAAGTCAACAGGCACAAGAGCTCTAGAAGGGAGGGGAGACAACTCTCGGTGAGCATCATCTAGACCAGCGCTACCCACAGGTAAAGTCAGTTAAATAATAGCCTTTTGACTTGTTTTACTTGAATTGATCGCAAAAAAACGCTTGTTTAACTAACTTGCCTGAATCTATTGACTAGATTGATTAAGTTAATTAACTAAGTAACTCAAGCAATATATATAAAGCGTACAAATTGTAGAAAGCAAAGTAAGTAAGTAAGCGTAAGTAAGTAAGTAGATAAAGTAGTTAGTAAAGTAATTAGTAAATAAAATGTAAGCTAAGTAAATGTAAATAGTTAAATCAGTAGCTAAGTAAATAGTTTAGTAAGTAGCTATATATGTAGCTAAATAAATAAGTTTAAAAACAAAGTGCTATTTAACTTACCTAAAAAAAAAAGCTTTTTTTTTACTAAAAAAACAACAAAAAATATTTTTAAAAAATAGAAAAATTAATTAGAAGTAATTAACAAGTAACAAGTCAAGTAAAAAATTATTACTTTACTTGCAATTAATTTTAAAACGATTATTTGGACTGGATTGGGTCAATTAATTAACAGTCAGTCAAATAATTACTTTACCTGTGGGTAGCGCTGATCTAGACACACTAGTAAGCCTGAATATTATGGGGATACTACGTTGCAGGCAAGGTAACCTAGCTGCGGCGCAAGAGGTTCTCGAAAGAGTTCTTGATCTCAGAGAAGTTCTATATGGCAAAGAGCATCCCGACACTCTAATGACATTGAAGAATGTAGGGAGGCTTTACTATGAGCAAGGAAAGATGAGTGTAGCGGAAGCAGCACTGTCTAGGGCTATTGCAGGAGAAAAGAAGGCGCTTGGAGCTGAAGGCTACGATGCTCAGATTACCTTAAGTAATATTTCTCTCATATTGCGAGCCAGAGCTCAATTTAGTGAAGCGGAAGGCATTTTACGCGAGATTCTTCGGAGCAATCTGCATATGTTGGAACGTGCAAAGCTCGATATGCGACCGAAAAACATGTCGAGAACATTCTCGTCTGCAGTCGGGTTAAAGGAACATCGTTGGTAGAGAATGGGTAGGGCTTCTTCGTATATCCATTTATTGACTCTAAGCACGTTCAAATCAACAGAAGCCCATGATTCTTTCGTATACGCTAGCGTTGGGTTATATATTTGCTCATAGTCTTGCTTGAGAGCTACGGAAATAACAGTAGTGGATGTCGGTTCAGGTTTGAGAAAGTGAGTGTAGATTTGCAACCGAATTTCGAGTGGAATGTTGTAGAAGGAAAGTGGTAAGGCCATTATAGTGATCTCAAGTTATGTGGAAATAGCACCACTAATATAAACCATATGGTGGTTGATAATGGATGATGAAGCTTAGATAAAACGAGGAACTTCTTTCGAGGCGTTAGAAGTGCAGTTTTTACACTCTTTACGCCCCCTCTCATATCTTGCATGAAAGAAGGCATGAAAAGCCTACGCTGCATACAACCAATCCTAGCTGTCACACAAGGAGGGGTTGGCCTCTTAGTCTTAACATATTCGTTAGTAAATGTGCTACCTAAGAGCGGCAGCAAGACTTTATGCCTTAAAGCTATCCGTAGCTATCCAATGGCTTGGACAAAGGTTGCGGTGGTTGTTACCTCAGCCTTTATAGCAGCATCTTTAGGGTACTACTATTTCATATATGAGGCGCCACCCCTTACCGATGTACATATCCCCCAAGACTTCATCGAGAGTTTAAGGGCCAGACTGTCAGGTGATAAAGTAACCAGACCCTATAGGGTGGTTATATATTTGGCTATATATAAGGGACCTTTGGTCCCCCTTATAGATTTTGGAGGTCAGGAATCAATGAATCTATCTATTGAGCCCTATACTACACCTTCTACCTAGCTGCGACAGGACTTCTATTCACTCTGTGACATCCTCTTTTGACACAGACGAAATGCACGACAGAGTCGTCGACTGTTGGACACTAAAACATCTAGATCAGAATAATCTAGTCTTTGCATTTGTTGTCTTTTTATTAAAATCCACAGAGCTAATTAAGAAACCGACGAGCTCTATAGTCTCCGAGCTCGAACTCCTTGTACTTGGTCGAGTAGCACAGTTGATTAAAAAATTACTTCCAAGCGACTGCTGAAGCACCCGCAGTTCTGGCAGACCTGGCTGCTGCACAATAGGCCTCTTCAGCTCTTATTCACTGTGAGTATCTTCTCACACCTCTTCTTTGTTGGTTTTGCTCGATAAAACTGCCCGGACAACTAACTCTAAATCAACACAAGATAATAAAACAGAAGTGGAGTAAGACACTTGCTTTTCAGCAAATTAGGCGCAATATGGCAGCATATCGGCCAACTACCTAATGCAAGCCGGTAGAGAAGTCACTATGGTAAGTATTTAGTGTCACATCTAGGGTCTAAGCCTCCAAACCACTAGTACATGTCCCTCGTACAACGCCAAAAGGGTACAAGATACCAAGATGTCGCATCTTGGCACTCGGCAGGCTTATATTAGTAGGTCGTTAAGTCGTTGTTGTAACAGCGGCACAATTAGTATCAATATATATAAAGTAAATAACATTTTGTTTACAACATAAGTTATAGGATGGTGGTTGGTGTTATGGCTATGTAGGTGTTGTGAGAGCTGAGGAAGAACAGCTGGGATGGCAAATATATTCGGGAAAAAAATACCAAGTTGAAGAAAAAAAAGGAAAAAGGACAGTCTGTAGAAGCAAGTCCAACTTGTATATAGGTTTTTTTTTGTAGTAAATACTTTTTCTACTTCTTATATTTACTACTGTTTTCGATGAATATAACCTTTATCTCGATTGTCGAATGTTTACTTTGTTTGCTACCATAGGGCGTAGTGACACAGCGAACAGTGGTTCGGCTGCGATTAATATAATAATAACTGCCTTTTTACACCTTATATATATGTATAAACTTATTAATTATTTTAATTATCAAAACGCTATATATTTCCTAAATTCGCTATATCGCCTATTTTACAAGACAACTATTTTCCTTTTCTCCGTTTTTTACTATAATTCTACTACATTTTGCCTAAACCCACTTTTTCAGCAAGTTGAATAAAAACGTAAAAACGGGGACCCGCTCGCTAGGAAGTATCTATGAGGGGTAGGTTCGTACTCCATTTAGTTACATCGCACTAGGCTATCTAGGTTAGGCGTTTTTGGTAGCCGCATTCCCCAGTTTGGAGCTGCTGATCTTTGGGGGCAGTTTTTTTTCTCTTTTCGGGGCCGGATGTCCTAACAAGCAACCCAATTTTCGAGTCTTTTCCCGTGAGGGATTGCCATTATTTTCCCATTTATTTTTGAAATTGTCTCTGTTCATGATAATATAATTGCCCGGAGACGATTAGAGGCACCCTCACCTTATTTACCGGCTATCCCTCTAGGCCGTAACACCCCGTCCTCCCTCCTCGAATGAAGATTGCTAGATTCCTCAAAATGGCGGCACCCGGCTCTGCCTCTACCCCAATCCTGGATGGTGTCTTCGGTATGGCTGGCCTCACCACTAGTATCTTCAGTTTTATATTTATATTTATATGTCTTTTCCCGGCTGACCTCGATCATATTGTAGGTATCAATAAACCGATAGGCATGAGCTCAGCGCAAGTAATTCGAGATTGCCAGCACCACTTCAACCCCTCCGCCCTTTTCAAACCGATGATCGACCAGGAAACTGCGATCAGGTCGCGGGAATCTAAAAATAGAAAGAATCGCCGCGGATATGGCAAGAATGATATCCGAGTTAAGATGGGCCACGGCGGCACATTGGACCCTCTGGCCACAGGAGTGCTTATTCTTGGCGTGGGAAAGGGAACTAAGTCTCTACAGTCGTTTCTTGACTGCACCAAGACGTATGAGACTGTAGTTTTGTTTGGTGCTAGCACTGATACATACGATCGGGTCGGCAAGATTTTGAAGAAGACGGCCTACGATCACATTACACGTCCCATGGTTGAGGAGGCCCTTGAATCCTTTCGTGGCAAATACCAACAGATGCCTCCCCTATACTCTGCTCTTAAAATGGAGGGAAAGCCTCTTTACGAATACGCGCGCGAGGGTAAACCTATACCGCGAGAGATTGCGACTAGAGAGGTCTCGGTCTCGGAACTAGAACTAGTGGAATGGTACGAGCCTGGTACACACTCCCATCGATGGCCGGCGGAGGAAGCTACAAACTTTGAACGAAGCTTTGCCGAACAGGTTTGGAAGGTCGAGAAGGATCAGATGACGTCAAAAAAGCTTACTCCTGAGG
The DNA here is from genome assembly GCA_022495175.1 of Hypoxylon argillaceum. NCBI lineage: Eukaryota > Fungi > Ascomycota > Sordariomycetes > Xylariales > Hypoxylaceae > Hypoxylon > Hypoxylon argillaceum. The sequence continues at coordinate 112,760 of MU378188.1, read as the reverse complement.
AGGAGGAAGCCGACACGAAAGCCCGGAACGACCATGAGAACTTTAAGAGAAAGGCTGATGAGAACGTTGATGCTCTCGTATATGACCGGCAAAGCAAGCGTAGAAAGGCCAACCATCAGAAGGATGTTCCACTGATGTCCGGTGCCTTGGGTGAGATGCCACCGGCAGCCCCCAAACCCGGCAAAGGGTCAAACCTCATTCCTGAGACTACAGATACTAGCACACCTCTTTGGGATGACAAAGGGCCACCTGCAGCCAGGATACGAATGACAGTTACTTCTGGCTTTTATGTACGGAGCTTTTGTCATGATCTAGGAACTAAGGTTTCTTCCTCTGCCATGATGGCCGAGCTTTGTAGGAGTCGGCAAGGAGATTTTGTCCTGGGAAGCTCAAACTGCCTGGAATTTTCTGACCTGGCCAAGGGAGAAGATGCCTGGGCTTCACAAGTGAAAGCGATGCTCGATCAATGGAATCAAAAAGGGAACGCAATCACGCCCCAGCAACCTTTACGAGCTAAACTGAACAAGTCACCCGAAGAAGTTCCATGCCCATCATCTGAACAACCTGGAATTACAGATGAGCCTAATCATAATCAGAGCAAGTCGCTATGACGCAGGTCACTGTCTGCCTCCATTAAGAAAAAGACTAGTCTTACTGAGCGCCTTCTCGATCCATAGACCAGAGAACAAGCAGTCAGGTTACAGAAAACAACAACTGTGCCTGCAGTGCTCACAGCGGAGCCTATGTAATAGGTTCATTGATCTTGCATTATCAATTAAAGAGGGTAATGCTGAGTTCAAAGGCATACTTGCCCTCAGTATGCGCTAGGTTTAGTGAAGATGCTGATCGGCGACAAGGAGCTGTTACTTAAAATCCTGACTATAATCGGCCTCAGAAAAGTTATTGAGATTTGCATTTTACCAGCATCAGCACGGCGTCGAAGGAAACTCATATTTAGATTCGAGGTGGGCTTTTCTGAAGACCTGTCTATGGGTAATCCTATCTACAATAGTAGAGGGTTAGTACTGTATGTGGACAGCATCGTAGAAATACATGAAATCTACTCTACTAATCGGATATCCTGTCTGCATCGTATCTACGCTGAAAAGTTGTCGTCTTATAATCACGGTGTTTATGTTACTAGATATTACATTTTCAGAGTTTAGAGACCGGAAACGAAATTTCTAGTTGATTTCCTCTCCCTGTCGTGCGACGAGCTACACCCCGTCCAAGACGAACCAAGATTCAGCCACCGTATGCACACCTTCAAGGAATCTCAACAGCTCGCCTCTCACTTCCCCTTCTTTCCTCCAAATATAGGAACAGGAATTAGCTCTTCCCCGGAATCGTGCGTTAGTCTTCCGAATACAAGACAACGCAAGTTTCTAGGCGCCTAGTATACCTCGCTCATCGATACACCAGATAAACTCGCGACTGTCCATATATATCCGCCTTGTCCATTAAGTCATGATCTGTCCCTTATAACTTTCTCTGGCCCCTTCTCTATAACATTACGAATAGTTTGCGTTGTGGAATGTTTAATACCGAAGGACCTTCCATCCGTCCAAGACAAGTATAGCATACCACAATATCTACCTCGCTTGCTCGCCTAGCAAGACACATCAAAAGACCCCAAAGGCAAGACCTCACTCTCCGGCCGGCAGCGCCCTCAACACATCCTCCAGCGTCCTCGGCAACTCCATCAGGCGCGCGCCAGCAACCCTCTCCTCGGTCGGGGCCCACCCGGCGGGCAGAGCCACGCCCTCCTTGCCGAGGATCATCTCGGCGACGGCGATGCCGCAGCGCGGCGCCACGGGCATGCCGTGGCCCGTGAAGGCGGCGCTCATCCACAGACCCTCGGCGGCGGCGGCGGCGGCACCGGCGGCACCGGCGTGGGCCTCCTCGCCGAGGAACGAGCCGGGCACGCGCCCGACCCAGGGGCTCCCGTCGCGCGAGAAGCCCATGATGCCGGTCCACTCGTACGCGGCGCTCAGCGCGTCGCCGCCCTCGTCCGGCTCGCCGCCGGGCCGCAGCTCGACGGCGCCGGCCAGGGCGCGGCGCAGCGCGGCGCCGACGAGGGGGTCGACGGCGTCGTCGCGGGACACGCCCTCCTCGCCCCCCGGCGTGGCGAACCGCTCGCCGCCTAGGATCAGGCTCCTGTCGCCGCCAGTGCCGGCGGCGGCGGCGGCGGCGGCTTCGGTCTCCTCGACTTGGGAGTCGTCGAGCCCGCGGTGCACGAGGTACTGGTCGCTCGCGTCCTTGGTCCACACGTAGCTGTGCGGCAGCTGCCGCACCGCGCCGGCGGGCGGCTCGAGCGCGCAGACCTGGCCCCGCACGGGCACGACGACGTCCGCGAGGCCCGGGAGCAGGTACGACGTGTACGCGTTCGCCGCGACGAGCACCTCGCGCGCCGCGACCTCGCCCCGCGGCGTGTGCGCCACCCAGCCCTCTTCGCCGCCGCCCCGCCTCTCGAGGCGCGTCACGGGCGTGTTCGTCTGCAGGTTGAACGCGGCGGCGGCGGCGGCGCCGTGCTCGGCCAGCAGCGTCTCCAGCACCCACGCCACGAGCTTATAGGGCCACAGCTTCGCCGCGTTCGGCTGGTAGACGGCCGCCAGGGCCCCGGGGACGCGGCGCGCCGCCAGCTCGGCGCGGTCCGTGATCAGCACCGCCTTGTCGGCCAGGTCGGGGTGTTTTGCCAGGCGTCGGAGTTGTCGCTCCGCGGCGGCGAGAACGTCGGCTGAGTAGATGGCGTGCACGCCGCCGACGACGCGCCAGTCGCAGGGGATGGCGTGCGCGGCTACGAGGTCCCGGATGAGCGCGAAGGTGCCGAGCTCGAAGCGCGCGACGTCCTCGACGCTGTCCCACACGGCGGGCTGGCAGTGCCCGCCGTTGCGCCCCGTCGCGCCCCAGCAGGCTTCCCTGGCTTCGAGCATCACCACGCTGCGCCCGCCCGCGACGAGGGTGCGCGCCGCGAAAGCGCCGCTGATGCCGCTGCCTATGATGAGGACGTCGGCTGTGGCGGGGAGGGCGGGCGTTGTGTGGTGGTTTAGGAGCGTCTTGGACGGGTCGCGGTGCCAGTATGAGTGCGTGCTGTTTGGAGACGGCAGCTCGGCCTGCATGGTTTGGGCCTTGGGGGGGAGCGCCACCACGACCATTTTTTTGATCTGAATACTGAAACTTCTGAATAATTAAATCAAGTTTCACTACTGAAGTTCCGCTCCTCTACTACGATTTCGTATCTTTTTTTTAAGTCTAAGTGTCAAGGCTGCTTGTTGCTATCACCATGATAGTTGAAGGTATTATACTCTACCTACTTTCTAGTCAGTCCCCGCATACTTACCTCCATGCTGCTGGGTGGAGCTCAGCAGATCAAGTGAAAACGTAAACTGCTACCTATTTCCCCATGTAACTAGGCAATAACCAACACAAACCGCTCCGTTTTCGCGCCGAGTATGGAAGGGAACATCAGTTAATGTGACCTTATCTAACATGTCATACACAGTCCTGCGTTTATCTTACCTATCGATGCGTGCAGCTAACATGTGCAGCTATCGTGAGTCATGGTTCGATTACCCAAGTAGCTAGCAGTAAGCGGCGGGAGCTACGTGTATCTAGATACAAGGGAGTAGATAAATCAACACATCCCTTTAATTCTCTCAAGTCTGTATATGAGATCCCTGGATGATAGTGTAGTGAGGCTGAAGTGAATGCAGTTTGTATAGAATTGACAACGCAAAACGATCGTGTTTCGTCTACATCATCATCTATCATTAGTATCATTAATCGTACAAGTATATATACCCACCGTGTACCACCCTCTACCAATAAATACGAGACCGCGCTCTCCAGAGAGCTCTTCGTTGAATAACAAGCACCAACGGAATACCAACTATAAAAATTATAGATGTAGTAATCCAACCTTGACAGGCAACGAGCCTTGCGGTTCGAAACCTCAGTTTTTGATGGAAGGTCATCGACGTCAACGTCCAATAATTCCGCGTCTTTCATCCTCCATCTAATAGCCATTCTAAAATTCCATGAGCCTTAACGCATTTTTTCTTCGATCGATCCGGACAACAAACAATCTACGCTACGTTTCTCGTGAAGTCTTGGAAACCTGCATCAAATGTAGCCGTCTGACGCGGCGGCGACAAGCTCTTTTCCCACTCCTTAATGAAGTTCGAGGTTGTGTTCTTGATATTGCTGGGTGTGAGACGGTTCAGGATAGCCTGGGGCAACTCTTCGAACTTGCTGGGTGTCCTTGGGGACGTTTGCTGAAGTTCGCTGGTTGAACGTTTGCGTCTCCTGTTTTTATCTTGCATTAGAAAGCCAGCCTTCATTGCTACTGTTTCGGTATTTTCTCTGCCGCCTTTCCGTAGGGTAGTTTGTTCTTACAGTGCAATTTCGCTTTCATGAGCAGTCTCGGGAATGGCTGGAACGGCTTCTCCGTTTACGGTGCTTCCACTCCATCGTGAGGTTTTCACGCTGGGCGAATCCCAGTTGGACCAATCGTCGTCATCCAAGTTCTCAAAAGTCAGAGGTGTCCAAGAAAAATGCTTTCGTGCTCGGGGTTCTGGTCTAGAAGCCGTGCGCCTGTGCTGCAGATGATCGCCCGAGCTACTCGTGGATGGCCTGCTTAGGGTATCTGATGGGGAGCCTGGCTCTGTGGGAAATGGAATACGGCCACGGTTCGATGTGGATGCGCGGATCGTGTCTTGGTCGCCCTCCATCTTATTCAACCGCAGACCCATCTCCGTAGTTCTATTTGTCGTCCCTGATATAGCCTCATCGCCAACAGTTGCTTGCCTCAGATCTTCCACGAAGGTCCAAAGACCTTGCTTAAAGTCATTGGCCAACTGTTTGACGCCATTGGGTTGCTGGGTGCTTTGATGTGGTGCCCAGGTAGCACGTTTGTTCAGGGGGTAAGCAGCTGAAATGGGCGAGCGACTGATATACGACTCCGATGACCGGATACTATCCTGGTCCTCCTGCATCGATGCATCGCTAACAGACTTGGTAGGCGATAGTAGAGATAGAGTGCGCGTGTGGCTTCCACGAATAACCGTTCTCTTGTGCTGTCGAGGAGTCCCTTGGCTTTGTGCAAGAAGTATGGCTTTTCTCCTCTCAAGTTCACTATTGCGCTTTGTTGCTGCGCTATCCTCGTAGCTGTCACGGAGGTTTGCAGCCGGTGCCAAGGCTCGAGTTGGTTCGGCAGTATTGTTTGGTGGTCTCTTTTTGCAACCTTCTGAAATAGTCCATTGCCTCTTCAGCCTTTTCAGCTCCACCTCAGCTCGTGCTAGCTCGTCTCGCAACTCCAACACACGACGTTCCTGTGCTGCTATCGCAATGATGAAGCCGTCGGAGTCAACAGGGGAATTGAGGGTCAAGGTGTCGATGGGCGTCGGGGGCATTGACGAAGTCGGCGTAGGCCTCGAAGACAGGCTGCTCGGCAGTGCAATTGGCAGTGTCAAGGAAAGTCGGTTTGCATTTCGAGAGGCAGATGACGTAGAACGCATTAATCGTGTCTCGGATGTCTCGCTTGCTGCCGGCGGCTGTGGTGGCGGAGGCATGGAAGCCAACGTGGTATCTATGAGAGTTGATCCATTTTCCTCATCGTGTGGCCCTTCACTACCTGGAGACGAAGGTACGGGACGAGTCGCCAGCGCAGTGTCTTCCGGCCTGAAATCGATGCTAGAAGCATTCAAGACTGCATTAAGAGAAACAGGTGCATTGGGGGATGCACGCGAAAGACGACGCTCCAAGCCCATATCTGCCCTTACGGATACCCCGAGAATCCCTTCGAAAGAGCGACGATTCCAAGGTTCGCCTATGAGACGTCGGCGTTGGCTTTGGTTAAGGTGATAATATGGCAAGGGAATGGACGGAGCACTTGGGGCACGGCGGTACCTCCGTCTCCTGGAATCGGAATTTGATGTTCTTCTAGAATACAGAACAGTGATTATGTTGTTGAGGCACCTGTCGTTGAAAAGAGTGAACGAAGAAGATGTAGCTAAGCAAATTTGTAAGAGCTGTATCGATTTCATGGACAGACAAAATGAATTGCAGTGATTGCGACGTAATCCACCATCGGCACACCAGGTAGATGGCGAAGATTAATATGTGAAGACTGCAATTGCAGTGCTGGCGAAAGAAAGTGAAGCTGTGCTCGAAAAGTGCAGCGTTGGAAGTAGGTAAACTGATGGAGGCACCTGAGAAGGTACTGAAATAGCAGACCGTAGATGGTAGGTAGCAGGTAGCGGCAGGTATTAAACTGGGTTGGGACCTTGCGGCCAATACCTATGTACTGGTACTACCTATAATTAACCCAATAAGATGATAGGGCAGTCCCTGTCAGTCAGGGGCAGCTGAGAGCCAAGGCGACGAATGATACCGGCAATACCGTTGTAAACAACGTACTGTAGGTTATCTCCTGGCATAAGAAGCTGAGAAAGAAGAGGAGAAGAGAATCTCTTGATAAATTTTAAGGAGGAAATGCTATTAGCAGTAGATTATAGCGAAAGTACTCAAGAGATTGAGTATTTCTTGTGATTTTAAGTAGTAGCTATTATAGCTGTATGTACGCTCAAAGTCGGAAGAGTTAATTCAACGAAGGACTATACACTGAGAATAATAAGATAGACATGCAGGTAGCGGAGTCGCTAATCTTTGTCGCATGGAAAAGGGTCAGGGTTTGCTTTAAATATGGAATATTAGGGAAGTTAGTTTATCTTGCTTATTTACCAAGGTTGTTTGTTTTGATTTATTGCGTATAGGTGTTGTCGTATCTACGTAGTATTCTTCAAGCCTCCCGCCCGTCCCTACGCCATCTCTACAGTATAGCACTATACATAGTGTAGTACGTAACTACATACCGCTAGAGAGGTAGGTACCTAAGCCACTTTGGGTTCCCAGTCAACCATGAACGAAGCCACAGGCCCAACAGGCGATACACCAGATCATCTGTGACGCTATTTTGGTGGCCGCGTCGTCTGATTCAGGGGCAGACTTGGAACAGCGCATTGTTTTGTGGAAAGTAGGTATTCTGTACAAAATACACTAATGGCGTTAAAACCTGCAGAGACGAAATGATGTCCTGCAGGTCCCATTTATTATGTGGGGAGCCCAAAGGTGAGCCTAGGCATGACGAAACCCCTTTATGGGGGCTCGTGGAGAAACTGGCAGCTGGCGGCTGGCGTAAAGCTGCTGCAGACGGATATATCTATTTCCCAGCTGGCAGTTATCATTACCTACCAGTATTTGCGGGGCAGGTAGGCATGCAAGCACGTGAACACGGGTTATTGACATCGCGTCAAGCTTTGGCCCCGCGTCTGCTAATCAGAACGAGTCAATGGATTTCGCTTCGATGTTACACCCATTCAGGCAGAGCAAAATAAGGTTTATTTGCAGCCATCGGTCCCACCATAGCCTCCTTCCTAACCTCAACCTTACAATGACTCTTTGTCCTTTGCTGCCTACCAACATGATCCCTATGGTCTACCAGTATATATCCGTCGTAGACCTGGTCCCTTTCTCTGGGACTATCTTTTCCCCGTGACTCGCGCTCTACAGATTTCTTCGTCACAATTACAATGCCGTTTCCTTATAGATATATCTGTGATTTACTTCAGCACCTCGATGATGAATTGCGCAAGTCGCCAGAAAAACAAACACCCTCCGACGTAATCGTCAAGTCTTGGTTCCAACAGCATCGCTCTCTCTTTAATGCGCTTGAAAATGACGCCTGCGCCATACTCTCAACGTTATTGCCCGAGAGAAGAACGGATAGAGTCTACAATATACAGGCCCCAAAATTACAAAGCATTTTCGGCAAGGTATTGAGACTGGGCGCCTCGCGAGTACTGGAACTGCGGAGATGGACTGAGCCTGGCTCTGGCATAGATCTTGGTGACTGTGTCGAGGGCATCTTACGTCAGACGGTAGGTGGTTTTTAGTGTCACCCTAACGATTGCTGGCATATATACATGCGATCCAAGTCGCATAAATCACTAATAATCCGTAGCCCAATTCCCGCGATGACATAACTCATCTTACTGTAGAAGATATTGACGAGGCATTGAGTCGCATTGCAGCAACCTGTAGATTCAGCTCGCCTGCGGTCAGAGGCCTGCACAAAACGCTTAATGTGCGCGATACAAACGGGTTATTGGCTAGCATATATACCCGCCTTGGTTCGCGGGATGCAAAATGGTTCACTCGGTTGGTGCTGAAGAACTACCAGCCTGTGGCACTGAATGCGCACACTGTTTTCGTCAACTATCATCCAATCTTGCCTCAAATGATGAAAATTCGAGACGACCTTTCTACTGCAACGGCATATGTACGGCACATTAACGAGAAGCGTGATGCGCCGAGCACCATTGCAAGCCTACTGAAACCCAGCCTGGGCACAAAGGTCGGTAGGCAACCTTGGTTTAAAGGAAGAAGTATTAAGAATTGCATGGATATGGCTCAAGGACGAGACGTGATTTGCGAACAAAAAATCGATGGCGAGTACTGTCAGATTCATATCGACTTGCGCAAGCCTCGTAATTGTATCCAAATCTTCTCCAAGAGCGCAAAAGATAGCACAGCAGATCGCGATGGCTTACATAAGTTAGTTATCACTCCATCAACGCCCCCTTACCTTTGACTAACAGGGAATAGGGCTATACGGGATTCTCTCAAGATAGGAAATGAAGATTGCCCTCTTGTTAAAGGCTGCATCCTGGAAGGAGAGCTTGTGGTGTATAGCACAAAGGCAAGACTCCTCTATGGTAGTTAGAATATGAGTACACTACTAATAGGTGATAAATAGGAACACAAGGTACTCCCGTTTCATAAAATCCGGAAACACGTTTCTCGTTCGGGCTCATTTATGGGTACCGCGAACGACTCGCAGTAGGTTTCCACCCAGTAGAAATCATAAATTTGGGGCTCACACGCTATTAGGCCACACGATCATGAGCATCTAATGGTTATATACTATGATGTGCTTTTGATCGACGATGTGTCTCTACTTGGAGCGAAGAATAGTGAACGATTTAGACGGCTGAGCGAGATAATTACATGCCGGACGGGTTACGCAGAACTGGTATCTCGAACTACCATCCGCACCTCTCGACCCTCGGCTGTACGAACTCTACGTGAGCTTTTTGCGCAATGCATTTCTTCTCGTGGCGAGGGATTGGTGTTGAAGCCAGACGAGCCCTACTTCGATTTCAACTCGAAACACATGCCCTACAGGTGTTGTAATATCAAGTTGAAGAAGGAGTATGTTCAAGGGTGGGGAGACGTGGGAGACTTTGCAGTTATAGGTGCATCGTATGATGCTGCAAAGGCAAGAGAGTATAGGTTGCCCAACGTGAAGTGGACCCATTTCTTTATAGGGTGCTTAGAAAACCATAACCAAGCACGAGCGAAGACCGAGATGCCCAGGTTTCGGGTAACAAATATCGTTGAGCTCACGGGGCCAACGTTGTCGGCATTCTGGGCTCAGCTAAGTCCAATATCAGTGCCATATACGGAGAATACATGTATTGAGCTGGGGTATAGTGGAAGCATAATGGCGAAGAAACCGACGGTTATATTCCCCTGCCCGTTAGTCTTTGATATGCGCTGTTTTTCCTACGACAAAGAGCCAAATACCAACTTCTGGAGCATGCGATTTCCACAGGTTAGTAAAGTACATTATGATCGATCATATCTGGACACCATGACGTTTTCCGAGCTGCAGGAAGTAGCCGAGGCAGCAACACACGTTCCCGAAGAGGAAGATAGCCAGGACATGCGCCAATGGGTAAAGGCTCTCGAGAAGACGGATCGTGGAAAGTTCTCGGTTGATGCCCTCAGCCAAGCGACTACCTGCTCTGATGCTCCATCGTCACCTGCGTCGTCAGCGTCATCCCAGTTTACTACACCACAACCCAGACGTGATTTACCTACGCCCCCGAGGTCCTCCGCTATTGAAATTGCATCATCTTCTGCAAAGCTCAAACCTCCCAGTCAGACAATATCGGCTTCGAACCACCATAAGCGGCCACGTGCTGAGCAGTCGGAATCGAGGCACGCTATGAAGCGGCATCGTAGACACTCTATTCTATCATCGATTACTCCATCTCAGGAAAGTACCCCAACAGATAACTCTGCCCCTCGTCCACGACATCGGGAGCCCCTTAGCCAGGTAAACCCAAACGTTTCCGAAGAGAGCCGCATGGGATCCCAGCAGCTTCCATGTACTTTACCCCCAGCAACATCATCGGTACAGGAAAACACTAGTCTCCCTCCCCAGAAGCCTACTGCCTCCTCGCCAGCTGCATACTATACAGCATCAGAGACGGTTTCCTCTTCGCCTAGTAGAGAGACTAGGGTCCGACAAAGTTCGGCAACAATCCAGAGTCAAAGCAGGACAATCTCGTCCAGCTCCCCATGTTGTTCCATTGCCAAACATGAATGCGTCCTTGCCAACTGCTCTATCTTGCTCGCACCGTGCATATCGAGTTATGCTTGGATCACAGAGGATCTGCTGAGACGCCACGGTATCGGCGACCCCCTTCTGGACCCGCGGGTCTGGAATAACATAGATGCACAGTCGAGCATGTGCGGAAGCACCAGCAGCCTCGAGTGCGAGGCAACCTACACAGATGCGCCTAAAAAGAAACAGCGGGCCCGGAAGATTTGCTTGGTTGAGACGAGACGGAAAGAAGCAACCGAGGCGTTTCTACAGAAGATCAAGGACGCTGCTCTGAAGAGAGGCGGCGAGCGGGAATGGGTTACCGTGTATGATTGGCGAGTTCTGGAATTCATCACGGAGCAGGAAGAGCTGGAGAAGTCATCCAGGGTTAGGGACCCCTGGAGACGGTTTTATGTGGGAATCGCATAGACGGATGGGTGGTTCGCGGTGATTTGCTCGCATTTACATTGGCGCGTTGCTTAACGATACCACGGTTAGCTTACGGCACGGCATTAGGCGGTTGCATTTATTAGCACGGACAGAGGCGCTTCGATGAATTCTACTTCCGCATTGTTCTTCTCATTTGATCTCACGCAGCTAAGCGTTTGGATTTCCATCGTTCGGATGCAAAGTCGAACCGTGTTAAGAATGACACGAGTGACGTGACATATGTTTACTATTATATTATGTACCCCATACCCAAATCTATCGTCGGTAGATAGGCTATATCGTAGGGGCACTTTATTCGACCCGTTACTGTATTTGGCATTCCCAACAGTATCCCCAATTCTATCCATATATGTCTTAAGATGGTATTATAAGCATGCTAGATCATTAGAATGTTTTTTTTTTTTTTACAGCTCGGCCCGCCTATATACTCCATCCCATCCCGTCTTCCATTTCCCCTTCGTAGCCGCTAGAACTTGCCGAGGGCGAGGTTGCCGAGCATCTCGCGGCCGGTGATGTAGGTGGTGCGCCAGAGGGTGGGCAGGTCGAGGGTGGAGGAGAGGCCGTCGGCGAAGCCGAAGAAGAGCATGGGGGGGATCCAGCCGCGGGCGTACTCGAGGGCGAAGCAGCCCTCGGGCATCTTGTACTGCTTGACGGTGCCGCGGCGCAGGTGGTGCACGGCGCCGGCGGGGAAGACCTCGGGCGCGTAGGCCCCCGGCGTGTACGCCCACTGCTCGCCCGAGAGGATGTGGAAGTAGTCGTCCGCCGTGTGCCGGCCCGTGTGGCCCTCGGTGCCCACCGCCGTGCCGAAGATGATGAGGTACTCGGTTACGCCTGAGCAAAGCGCCCGTGTTAGTTTCTTTTTTTTTTTTTTTTTTGGAGTTTATGGTAGGAGGTGGAGCTTACTGGCGTGGATCAGGTACATGCCGCCCATGGCGCCGCCGGCGTTGTTGAACATCCACTCGTCCGGGTCGTCGTGGCGGTGGGCGTTGACGTGCCGCGGGTGGCGCTCGGCGAGCTCGCTCACGATGTAGTCCACGATGGCGCCCGTGTCGTTGCCGTGGGCGCTGATGCCGCGCCTCGCGAGGTCGTGCAGCTCGTCCATCTTGAAGATGTAGAAGCTCTCGAGGTTGCGCTCCAGGAGCATGATGACGGGCGCGAAGATGCCGAGCACGATGGCGAGCGTGGTGAGCAGGCGAGGTAGCCCGCCGGACTGTGAGGGTTTCGGCGCCATTGGTGCTGCTGTGCGAGAGGAGACAGGCCTAAGGAACGACTGGAGAAAGAACGAAGAAAATATGGAAAAACTGTAGAAGTAAATGAGCGACTATAAAATTCAACGAATGTCGGTATGCAAGACTGGGCAATAATAATTTGGCAGCGTATTCGTACTCGCCCTGGACCCTGGTTTTATGTACTTATGTACCTACCTAGGTAGTCAGGAACCCGGTACAGGGATACTGTGGGGTCTATCTACAGTAGCATCCCAAGCAGCTGGACCGCACTAGGTACTTCTCTTTAGCCCTAGGGCCTATTAGACAGGCCCTTCGAACACTGATCAATTGGGGTAGACTAGGTGGAACTTAGAAGCTTTACATCATCATTGCAAGGAAAAAAAGCTCTAATCGACTTGGACCTCCAACTCTTCAGCCTCTTTGGCGATAACATTACGACAACAAAAACAACACAAACGCCAGTGAAAATGGCGCTGGCACAAGCGCAAACGGTAGCCATACCAGGCCAGCTTCTGGGCCCATCAAACAAATATAGCGCCGGTCCAGGAACATACATCAACGAATCGAACCTATACTCGTCGCTGCTAGGCACCATCAGCATTACGGAGCCCGAAAAGGCCCCAGGCCCCGCGAAGCGCATGCACCGCATCGCCGCCCTGAACAACACGCCGAGCCCATCGTCGAGCAGCCCGACCTCTCTACCCACCATCTCCGTCTCGCCGGCGGCCAGCAGCAGCAGCAGCAGCAGCAGCAGCAGCAGCACGGCAGCGGCCGAGCAGCAGCGGGACAAGCGCGAGGTGCTCCCGGAGGTGGGCAACGTGGTGCTGTGCCGCGTGACGCGCATCACGCCGCGCGAGGCGACGGTGGCCATCCTCGTGGTGGGCGACGCCGTGCTCTCGGCGCAGTGGCAGGGCGTCGTGCGCGTGCAGGACGTGCGCGCCACCGAGAAGGACCGCGTCAGGATCTACGAGAGCTTCCGGCCCGGGGACATTGTGCGGGCGCAGGTGGTGAGTTTTATCCATACACACACAGGAGGGCGTTTTTATGTACGCGTGCGGAACGCTGGCTAACAAAGGTTGTACGGGTGACAGATTTCGCTGGGTGACCAGGCTAATTATTACCTCTCGACCGCAAATAACGAGCTTGGGGTTATCATGGCCACGAGTGAGGCGGGCAATGCCATGTTCCCCGTCAGCTGGAAGGAATACAAGGACCCGGAGACGGGCTTGAGCGAGAACCGGAAGGTTGCGAAGCCTCTTTGCATCATCGGCGAATTTAACTAGCATTCGATACCATACCAACGACGAACCCCGCCTAGAGCCACTAAGAATCTGGTGGTATACCGAATCTGTTACAACTACCTACTGGGCATTAAGGCCATGACAGTGATATCTTTGGCAGGCAATGTGCCCAAGTCGAATAGTCGATGACGCACGTCAATGGATTGTCAGAACCGGGTAAAATCCAAGTTCCCAGAGGATCAATGATAATCATCTAGCATAACCCATGCCCTCCCTATCTTAGGGTAGTATTGCAGAACAAAGCCTTACACTGCCAATCAACGGCAAAAATTCACAGTCGTCGATGCATTGCACCTAAAGCAAGCAGCCCGAGAAGATCTCAATGTGGTCACTGGAAATAGGGCTTAATCGAGAAGCTTTTGAGCATGTCGGTACGACCTCCCTCGTGACTACCTATATAAGTTCTGCGGGCGTTTCCGAATCCGACGCTGCGGGTATCTCGGACATAGTGGCGGTAGAGTATCCGTGTGTTAACGTACAAGTCGTCTCGATGACCAATGCCGCGCCGCATACGTGGTTCTGTCTAGGTACCTAGCCATTACTGAAAGAAGGTGGCTTTAAACAAGGCAAAGCACGATGAAACCTACGTAGTAAGTAAGACATAAATAATTATGAAACGATACTTGGATTCGATGAATAATAGTAGGGTGTCAAAGTAGTAGAAATGCACCTTTTTCACAATTCATCTAAAACGAGGCGCAGCTGAAATGACATAGGCAAGCCAAAGCCGAAGAAAGCCAAACTGCCCCGCCACCCAAAAATAAATACCCGACACTCTAATTTACGTAGTGAGCTACGTACTACTTTGTGTTATGTATTATCTAGCATAAGTCATAAGTCGGACCACCACCACCACCCAGGTGCACAGACGGCAGACAGCCTTTTTTCTTAAGAATGTCACTTACAATGGAATGCGATGGGGAGTTATGATCATTGCCCATTTGAAAACTTCCATTTTAAACACGGCTTTCGTCTGACTGTTATCGATCGTCATCTCAGCAACCGGGGGATGACAGTAGCGAGTAGATGACAACTGTAAACATTCCATCCCTATAGAATACCGAACAACTGCGTACTCGGGCACCCGGCCGCCCAATCTCCTATCTTCCTATATACACAATACAAAGCGCCATGTCTACCACAACCATGACCATGTCGCTACCCCCCACAGCAACGACGACGACGACGACGACATCAGGCATACCAGCAAGCCCCGAACACCGCTGTCCGGGCTGCGGCCTCTCCCTCCCGCCCTCGCCCGCCGACCCGCACACGGCCGCCCTCCTCCAGGCCCAGCGCCAAATCGAGGACCTGCAGGGCCAAGTCCGGCTCCTGAACCAGAAGGCGACGGCCGCTGTTGACCGCTGGGCTGACTACGAGGACGAGCTCTCGCGGCTCCGCGCCGCCTCCACGAGCACCACCACGTCGACAAAGCACAACAACAACACCAGCACCCCCAGCAACCGCCCGCACACCCCCGACCCGAGCGTGAGCACCAGCAGTCCGCGCTCCTCCTTCCTCGGCGCCGGCACCGCCTCGCGGATCAGCCGGCTCCTGTCCCCTCGGAAACCCGTACCCTCCTCCTCCCACACAACCACCACCACAGCCTCGCCATCGGCCACCACCACCACCACCACCACCACCACCACACCGCCACCACCACCCCCTCCGAAGCAGAGGGGAAGCCTGTCCTCCCCGGCCCGCCTCCACGACGAGGCAGCGGCCCGCGCCTCCCACCTCGCGGCGGCGCTGGCGCACGAGCGCCGCCTACGCGCGGCCGCCGAGGAGAAGCTCGCCGCCACGGGCCGCGAGGTCGAGGACCTGAGCGCCGCGCTCTTCGAGGAGGCCAACGCCATGGTCGCCTCCGAGCGGCGCGCCCGCGCCGCCCTCGAGGCCCGCGTCGGCGAGCTCGGGCGCCGCGACGAGGAGAAGCGCGCCAGGCTCGGGAGGCTCGAGGGCGCGGTGAGGCGGATCGAGAGGGTGAGGGGCTTGTTGGGGGAGGGGGGGGAGGGGAGTAGTGAGGATGGGGAGAGAAGTAGTGAGGAGGGGGAGGGGGAGGGAGAGGGAGAGGGAAGGGAAAAGGGAGATGGGAAAGAGAGGGACAAGAGTAGAGAATCGAGTGTGAGCAATAGACATGTCGGAGAACAAGACCAAGAAGAAGCAGCTGGGAATCCCAAGGAGGAGGGATGAGCTGTCCGTGGACGGTTGAACAGTCTCCGCATGGTCGGCTTACCGACTTCACCAGCACGCAGAAAGAAAGGGGGAAAGACACCAACCAACCAAGGGCCTGTTCGATGTCGATCAAGTGAGAGGAAAGGAACATTATGAGGCCGAGGACGCCTCGATCGTCATGTCATCGCCCGCAAAAGAGAAGTCGCACGAAGTAGCGAGGAGAACGGCAAGCCGGACCGATGACACGGTTTGGGCATTATATCTCGAAGAGTTCTCGCCGAGTTGCAGCCAACTTGCCAGTCTGCCCTCGGGAGAGTAAGGGGAGGCGTCCATCTAAATAAGGACGGCGTCCCGTCTCTCAGTTTAGGCACGGCTGAGGTTCACTTCACGAGAATGCCCCCACCGAACCGCTTAGCATTAGGAGAGCTGCACTTCGTGCACATAGTTTGCATGGGGGTCCCAGATTGAATTCCAGCTACCCGGTTAAAGGCATTTTAAAGGGAACGAAACGGAAAACTGAACGCTTCTCAATGAATGGTCTAGAGAAGGGCACAAAAATCACATAGGCACTATGTATTACTAGAGACGAAATAACGAGCTTTACGATGTATAAGAGAAATTAATTATTTCAATGTCGGACACCATCTGTTAACTAGCAAGTTCAAGCGCCGTCTGTGAAACTGATTTCAGAACCTGATACTCACACTTTTCTAAATTGATATTGGATCTTGGTGAAACTCTTGAGTCTTATCTCGCTCATTCCTCCCTCACTCTAACCAATATATATATATAGTCCTTGGTCCGCGTTCGACAAGGTCAAATTACTCATCCATCACAGACGCAAACTTGTCCATCATAGACTGGTTGATATCTTCGTACTACACACACCCATTAGTCACTTTGCATCAGTCAAATAAGAATTATGGAGCACGTACCTTCTTGCAAATAACCTCCTCGCCGTCGTTGGGGTCCTCAAACTTGAGACTTCGGAGTTGGGCCTGTAGATCACTAGTAGCCTCACGCACCTTGGACCAGCTCTGGCCCTGCGCAATGGCCTTCTGTGCCTCGTCGTGGAAGCCCATCATGAGCTTCATCATCCACTCCGTCTTCCAGAGAGGGCAGAACTGGTCGTATTTTGAGTAACCGTTCTGCTGTAAGAAATCTTCCTTCAGCAGCGTGGCAATATCTAGAGTGATCTTGTCGGGGTCTGACAATGCTGACTTGCCGACTAGCTGCACGACCTGGTCAAGCTCTTCCGAATCGGATAAAAGCTGCTTGACACGATCACGGAGTCGAGGAAACTCGGGGAAGTCCTTTTCGTACCACTTATCCAGCGTGTTTGTATACTTGGAGTATGATACCGAAGTATTGATGGAAGGGAAATGTTTTCGTTGAGCCAGCTTCTTGTCGAGACCCCAGAAGACTTGCACGATACCAAGGGTAGAACTGGTAACCGGATCGGAGAAATCACCACCGGGAGGGCTGACGGCACCGACAATGCTAACACTACCCTCGCGCTCAGGAGAGCCTAGGCATTGAATCTTTCCGGCACGTTCGTAGAAACTGGCAAGCTTGGTACTCAAGTAGGCCGGGAAACCTTGATCAGCAGGCATTTCACCAAGACGACCGGAAATTTCACGCAGAGCCTCGGCCCATCGGGATGAAGAGTCAGCCATCATAGCCACGTTCATGCCCTGATCACGGAAGTATTCAGCCACAGTGATACCAGTATAAATGGAAGCTTCTCGGGCGGCGACAGGCATGTTGGAAGTGTTTGCGATTAAGGTTGTTCGCTTCATGATAGGTTCCCTGCGACCCTCAACCTCGATAGATAGCTCGGGGAAATCTTTCAAAACTTCAGCCATTTCGTTACCTCGTTCACCGCCTATGAAACAACGATTGTCAGCCATTTCGCTTCCCACCGAAAGAAGTAGAGAATTTAGGAATTCTTGAGTAGCGGTAGTTCTCGCAACATGAAACCAACAATAAAAGGATACCATTACTGCGAGAAAATAAGAAACGGCTTCCGATATCACTCACATCCGACGTAGACAATAACATCACTGTTGGAGAATTTGGAGACAGACTGCGAAATGACCGTTTTACCACAGCCGAAAGCTCCAGGGATCGCAACAGTACCACCCTGGACACTGGGGAATAGGGCATCCAAGACTCGCTGTCCTACAATGAAAGGGTTGCTGGCCGACAGCTTCTCGGTGGTAGGTCGAGGAACACGGACCGGCCAAACCTGCATCATGCCGTACTCGGTCTTGGTGCCGTTGAATTCAACCTCGAGGATCTTCTCTTCGACGGTGTACTCGCCCTTGGGGGCAATCTTGGTAATGGTACCCCTTGCCCTAGGAGGTAGGAGAATCTTGTGGACCTTGATGAAGGAGTTTTCGAAGACGGTTCCCCATACATCACCTCCAGAAACGTGGTCGCCGACTTTCATAGCCGGTGTAAATTCCCATTTCTTCTCGCGATCGAGGGCAGGGGCGTATACACCACGAGGAATGTAGATGCTTTGAGATTGCTTCTGAATCTTCTCTAGTGGTCGCTGAATACCATCGTAGATGTTGTGTAATAAACCAGGGCCGAGCTCGACGGATAGGGGCTTTCCGGTTCGCTGGACGGGGTCACCGACAGTTAGACCGGCTATTGACATGTCAACATTATTTATCCAAAGTCTATAAGCTTGGATATGGCATACCAGTTTCCTCGTAAACTTGGATAGTGGCTTGGTCGGCGTTGATCCGAATAACCTCGCCTATCAATTCGTCATGGCCGACTTTGACCTTATTCGATGTTAGCAGAAGTGGCAAGGTGAAGATGGTCGGATAGGGTTCATACAAGCTCGTACATGGCAACGCCGAGCAGGTCTTCGGCGATAACGACAGGTCTGTAGAAAACATTAGCTCTCTAATCGATGGTCGAGGCGGACGGCAAAGACTATTTACGAACCCGGAGACGGAGTAGACCTTGCCTGTAGTTACGCTGTCAGCACATATGTCTTGCATTGCAGAAATAGGAAAAAGACATACCGGAATTGAGCCCATCGTGGTCGCCATTGGTGGCTTTCGCGGACTGATGCAGGCGTCAGTAATTATATAGCTTCATGTCTGTGGCGGGGCGACGTAGCAAGGCTACCATTTAATACGACAGACAGTAGAGGGCGTAAGCGTACCGGAGCCATCTTGGGAGCCTCTGTGGGTTTTTTCGAGCCCTCGGGAGCTTCAGGAACGGATTCGTGAGGACTGGTGGGGTGAGGTGAGGCTGCAGGGGAGGAAACAGCCAGAAGTGGTGGTGTTGATGAGGGAGAGGAGTTTGAAGGTGTAATGGTAACGATGGTTGCACCAGCTGTGGAAGCTATTGGCGATAGCACGGGGCTCCGAGACAGGGATTGGCTGGGAGCTCCAGCAGCTGCCTCGCCCAGTACTGTCGCTGTGGCTGTAGCGTGCTCTGGCGCTGGCTCTGGGTTTGGCTCTGTCTCTGCTCTGCTAGGTGACACCGGCGCGGGTGTGGATATACTGACAGCTGGTGTGCTAGCGGTTGTGGGTGTGCTGGGTCTGCTGTTGCTTCCAGCTGTTCCAGCACTGTTTTGTCGAATGAGATCCACTAGCGACGGCCGGGGCCTCAAGGTCGGTCGTAAGCCGAGCATCCAATGAGTTTAGGTAACCCTTAGAACGATTGGTTGTCAAGACGCGCATAGAACCCTATTTGGCAACTTGGTACAGTAGTAGTCAAAATAAAACCACTTTACACTTGTGCCTGATTAAATGGAGACTGTGGGCGCTGTGCGCTGTACGCTGTTGACATGCATGTGGTAGCTTAGATAGGGCAAAGAGGTGTATGCTGATTGTTGTTAAGGTGAAAGAAGGTTGGCCAGTGACGGAAACTCGGAGCCCAGCTATGTAGCTTAGGTGGCTTGGTATACCGCGTCTTCTGGAACGAAGCTGATACAGCCGCTATCTAAGTTTTGTACCTGCCTGCACACCTTTCGGAGAGGCACGATTCTGCACAGCCTCACGAGTTTATACCCGTCTTCGTTACCCCTGCTGGGTATAGATAAAACCCATCTATATTAGGTAGATAGGTAGTTGGGTAGACAGCATGCGAAACTAGACAGGCATCTCCGAGTCATGAATAAGACTTTATAAAATGTGACTAAATCTACCTAAGCTAAAACACATCTACTATGTAAGTATTCATATTAGAAACACTCGTTATACATGTAATTTATACATGAATCTATCCCAATATCTAATCACCATTTATAGTTGCTTCCAACCACACAAGCATCTCGGAATCACCAGCGAGAGTACTCAATGTATCAGCCAATACCGAGCCACCACACTCGTGCTCTCCAAGATTTACAGCAGGAACATGCTCGGGTAACCTGTCCACCAAGCGAATAGAACCGGGAGGGACACAATTATCCTGTGCTCGCCCAGCTCTAAGCTTGCACAACTCGGCGCTCTTGCAATCGCCCTCGCACGTGCCCGGCTCCCAACCTCTGCGCTTCCTCGTGATAAACTCTTCAAAGGTGGTCGAGTTTTTCTCGAAAATCTGGGTGACTTGATGCCAGAACGCAGGATCTAGCTCCCGGATCTGTTCTTCGGACTTATCATACACCTGCAGGGGGGCAAGGGGCGGATAGACAAGAGCACCGTACGCTTCCCTAGCTGAATAGTACTTCGTCCAGACAGGGCCTTCGGCGCTCTGGAAGGCGGGATCGCTCATGTTCGCAATGTATGTTGTGACGTCCAAAACTCCAAAGGTGACTGGATCCACGTCGTACACGCGAAAGGCTGGGTGGCCCGACGTCGGCGTCATGGAGGGCCCGATATAGGACACAGCGACGGCGTTGTCGGAGGTGCGCTGGCTGTAGTTAGAATACGAAATCTCAAATTCGTCGAGGTGAGTATGTCCTACGGATATCATATGATCAGCGTTATCGAGTCAGCAGCGCATAGAGATGGCATTCAACAAATTAGATAAAGCGCGCACGACGTAGATAAGGAGAGGGAAGATGTAAGCGTATGTAGGTAGACATACCAAAGAACAGCGCCGCGATAGTGGCCTCATATCGATTCACGATCTGATCAAACCAATTCGACGCATCGTGGAACGCATCTCGTGCACCGGGAGGCATGTGCCCAATGATATACACCCTCTCGTCCGCCTTCTCCGCCGCATCCAGCTCGCCTATCAGCCAGGCCAGCTGTCCGCTAGGGTCCTTCTCCATCGGCTCCTCGTACAGCCAGAAATTATGCACGTAGTAGAGATTCATACTAAGTGATATGATACGTAGGTTCCCATCGGCGTACTTAGTCGAGTACGCGCCAAACTCCCGCGTTGTCTCAGCAGCGTAGGCCCCAACCCACCTCGTCCATGAGGCCGACAGGACATCGTAGAGCCACTGCACGGAATCACTCACACCGAGCGGCGGGTAGGAATTCACCGGCGACGCCTCGTGGTTCCCCGCGGTCCCGTATACCAGCATGTCTGCGGCAGCCATCCGATCGTATGCATTAGTCACGTCAAGTGTGTTCTGTGTCACGGTGGTATTCCAGATCGCATGGTCTACGATATCACCGGTGAAGATGCTGAAGGTGGCATTAGGCACTAGTCTCTGTATAGCTTTATACATGCTCTGCTCCAGGCCGAGTGGCGAGTCGCATGTATGCTCGCCATTTGGTCTGGCTGGCTGCACCACATCACCAAGCCCTGGTCCGTCAGAGTAATTTCTAACATGAGGTTAGAGTTGTTAGCAAACGTAAACAGAATATTATAGTAACACCAGTCTTAGGTGTTGAAATGTCACGCCAAATGTCATGATTGTCAAACATGGAATTTACTCCAACATTTCTCTTACCTGCAACAGATGAATTTCGTGCAATTGGCCTCGGCCCCCTCAGTATACCACGGATCGATATGAATATCCGAATAATGGATAACACGCAGCGGACTAAGCCCACTCGACCGAGGCCTCCGCCTTTCAGGCTTCGGCGACGGAAACGAGACCTCGAACGCCTCGACCTCAGGGAACGAGCACGAGCCAAAGAGCGCGACACAGATGAGCCGCGACGTCTTGGACCCGATTTTCAGGCCTCGCAGGCTATGCGCAATAATCGGCCCTTCGAGAGCGATCGATCCCTCGCAGACGTCGTCATCCGCAATCTACAAAGCCGAGAATCAGCCCACGGACGTCTTTCCCTCGAAACACAAGGCAGCAGGGGTCGGCTTTCGCGGCAGCCGCGTCGAGCCGTGCCGTCGATGACGGGGATGGGCGGATCGACACAACAACAACAACAACGGGGAGGGGAGGGGAGGGGAGGGGAGGGGAGGGGGGGGCTCGTTTACCTTCAGTTGCTTGCATGCCCTCGTACCCAGCGCGACGAAGAAGTCGTCGCCGCGCCGGGCGGCTAGTTTGAGTTGGAGAAGCGTGGCCTGGACAGTAGGAGCTTAGCTTCGGGAGCCCCGGACAAATACCAAGCTAGACAGTCCACACGTCTAGGTATGCACGGAGACGAACCTCACAAGCGGCGCAGGGAGCAGCAGCATCAACGTCCTGCGCGTCACCAGGCGGTGTGTCCACCTCCACGCCCCCCGGCACACCGAGGCCAGCGCCCGAGTCAACGAGGGGCGTCTGCCCTCCAAGGCCGCCGGCGTGCAGCAGCAACCCGCCAAGCGGCCGTGCCTGTCCCTGCGCGGCAACTGCCGCTGCTGCTGCTGCGACGGCGAGAGGGAGAAGTCCGCGCATCCCGGCCGAGACAGGGTCGTTTTCTCCCTCAGAGCGAGCAATCTGCTGCCCGATACCTACCTCCCTCCCTACCTGTCTGACTGTCTGACTGTCTGTCTGTCTGTCTGTCTGCGGTGCTACCGTTGCCGCGCAAAAGGGAAAAATGCAACCACGCGATTTTTTTCTTTGGTCTCCCCCGCGGAGTAATAGATGGTCGTTAGGCACGCATGGGATCTCGTGCATATGATGCAACCCCTTACCACCGACGAATGCGAGCCTCCGAGTTCGACCCCAGAGTGGGGAGATATATTTCTGGAGATTTTGATGAGATGCAACCACAACGCAGCAACAGGAGGGAGTACATACCTCAGGTATGTGTTTTAAAATGGCCGGGTATCGAGACAAACGCTTCGAGAGTCCTGGTTGAGACAGTGACTGAAGTGCTTAATAGCTGAGACGTAGATAGTTGTCAGCCATGTCATGTACAATTGCGTAACCACTCATCATGGATATCTTACATGATGTAACTGGTAGATACTTAAGACTTAGTCGCTAGGCAGCTGTCTTACAACGGGTTAGCCACAATCTCCCAGCCCCGCTTATGAGTTGCCGACCGGGATCGACTTATCTTCATCACCTTACACAGAAGGTACCTAGGTACCTGCCTCCAAATATGTACGTACCTACAGAGCAGATAGGTTGGTACCTGGAGAAGTCCTACCCGACAATGCCAGGGTATGCAAACGCTCCCACGTTGACATAATGTATATTCCCTCACGACAGACACACCACGACTACCCAGCACTGCCATATATTCCAGCTTCTTTTATCCCAGCACAAAGCGTTCCAGTCAAGCATATTGATACAAAACCTCCTACCTCCGTCTCGAGCCCCTTCAAATACCCTCGCACAGCTTACATGCTGTCTACTCCACGCACATACAGTATATGTATGTATATCCAGATGCCCAGCCCCCTTCTCCTCAGAGATCGACTCGCGGGTAGGTCAATGAAGAAGGAGGGTGGGCGCCCATCACGTGTTCCGCATGCAATACGCCCATCCGTCCTGCATGACATACATGACATACATATAGCAATGGGTACACACACTTCCTCAATCCAGCCGCGGATCCTCCCCTCCCTCGCCATCGTCCCCCCTCCACTCCCCCCATGTCCCGGAAGCCGTCCGGACAGCCAACTCGGCCCTTCACGTATATATAGCATAGCGCAGCAGCGCAGGCATGTATGGCGTCGGGTAAGGACCTAGGTATGTATGTATGTAGCCTAACCTAACCTACCACCGTTGCCTCCTGCCCTGCCACGCTAGGTTCTTTCTCTCCAGGTATTACTAGCCGCGCCGTCGCGTACCTGGTCAAGCGAGGTTCGACACCCCCCAAGCTCCTGCGCCCCGCGCATTGGGGCTAGGCATGTCGTGCTCGGGAGGGTAGGTAGGGAGGTATGGATTGTATCATCCCGCATTCGCGGGTTACCGCTTTCTGATTCTTCACCTGCTGTCGACACCGGCATGCATTATATGTGCGTATGTGTATGCATGTAATGTAATGTAATGTATGTCCTCGCTGCCCTCGCCACATCCCGGCGATCTGACGATCACCCGTAATCGTGTCCCGCGTATATCTGTGACTTGGGGGTGTCTTTACAAAACGGCCTAGATTGGAAAATGCTGTAGATAGTAGTAGCACATCCTTTTCAAAATTCAAAATTCGGCAAGTAGACAGAGCCAAAGCAATATGAACTTTTAGGTATCTAGATGCACTTCCTAAATCGAATACAGGGTGCAAGTTAAAACGGTGATATAGTGTACAAAGGCAGCGGGAGCGGCCCGCTTCCGACTGGTTCACTGGTTGTAACCGGGCGTGTATCCCACGCCGCTAGAGCAGACGTGACGTGGGATAAGTTGGTTGAGTAGATAATGTCCCCCATGTTACTGGTTCTGTTCGATAAAACGCCAGACGATAATGCAGATCAAAACCAAATGAATTTTTTTGCAACTTGACGACGCGAGCCTCCCAATGCCTGCCAAATGCTCTCCAAATACGCGCGTGCATTTGCCGTTTCCAGAATGCTAGGTCTCGCTATCCCCCGCCTCGCCACGCCTAAACTTTTAGATCGAGATGTGAGATGTGAGATGTGAGAGGTCAGATGTGAGTCGTAAATGTAGATAGTCGTAAGTCGTAAACATGTCCGTTCGTGGTAGAACTTTTCGTTGCACATCTCCCAGCTGGCGAAGAAAACCCTGATAAAAGTTGGTACAATGAAACATGCTATCCATCCATTTAAACGTCTTTCCTTCTTATTCCTTTTCTAGAAGCGGCTTCAGCACCTCAAGTGCCTTCATTGACTGTTCATTTGACAAAATCACTGCGCCTGCGCGCGCTGTGGAGAGGTAAGATAACTCGGCGCCGACCCCTGTTTCTATCATATTCATTTCGTCAACGAGCTTCCCCGCTACACCTGAGACAATACCTGTGGCTTCGAGGGGTAGGTTAACGAGATCAAGGAATATCGGTACGAGGTCGCCCTCGGTGTCGCCGACGAGAGAGTCGCCGAAAACATTGAGAAGAGTTTTATCTAATAGTAAAGAGGGCGCATCCTCCTGTGCCAAAGTGATAGCTAAAAATTTAGGTTGGCTAGCCAGGACCGCAATTAGGCTGGTATACAACTTCGTATCCATGTTATCGAGCCAGCTCGTCCGGTGCCCGTTGCCGTTTGCTTGCCAACTAGAATGTGCTCGACGGTTGCTTATATCGATCAACTCGGATACATCTCGACCAGAGCACTGGACAAGGCTAAGGCCGTCACAGATGTACGGGACCACGTTTCGCTTCTTGAGTAGATCAAAAGTCCGCTTCTGTAATTCTGCGGCGCTTGATGGTGGAGGTGTCGAAGGTGGCTCGCTACCCTGACTTTTTACGCGACCATGCGACATGACAGCTGGCGACACATAGGATGACTCATCTTCGATGCATTCAAACCCTCGAGCTAGCAGTGCCTGTACAACCGTATCCTTCTTCTTTCTGGGCACTAATATGAAGTCTGAGTAGTATGTCGTGATGAAAAGAATCGGGATGCCGGCTAGTGCTAGGGGGGATGTCAACTCCATGACGCGATTTCCTGCGTCCATCCCTGCGCTGATGACGGAGAGGACCAGATAAGGCTCTTTCGAGATAGTGACCCGTTTTGCGGCATCGCGCGAGAGGCGGTTGACGACAGGCTCAAACACTGTCTTGGCCCAATCGCTATTGCACACAACCGAACATTCGATAGGCGTTATGCTTATGTTGAGGAATGCATGCCTCGTGTCGATATCGAGCCCTTCAACGCCATGGGTGAGACATACGTCTCCAGCCCCCTGAGGGAGAAGAACCTGTAATATAGGTTGCAGAAAGGTTGGGTATAAGTCTAGAGGTATGTGTATTAAGCTGAAGGTTCCCTCCTAAAAGATGTACTCGTAAGCATCCGACCGCATTGACATGATCGTTGCTGGGCATGCAAGGCCCAGCCGGCCTGTCTGTGCTGCTTGCATGCCGGATTATTTCACGAAAAAAGATGCTGGGATGTTGATGCGCGCGATGTGACAGAAGGGTTTCCCCGCAGTCACAGACCTTGCCACCAGACCCGTAGTTCCCGCGATCTGTGATCCCAAGGGAATGGCACAGTCAACCACAACATGAGGGGGGAATTGCTCACCAGAAATGATATTTGGGCATTCATCGTAGAAATGCTGAGTTGAAGTGGCCGCGCACCTACACAGTAGATCGGCGCCAAGCAACCAGTGACCGGTCCCCGAATGTCGGAAGCACCCCTGAAAAGCACGGACGGGATTACCCTATTGGAATGCCGCTGTACGGATTGATTGGTGGTGGTGAAGGCAGGTGGAAGCGGGCTTGCGTGCAGCGAATAAAGTCGTGGCTTTGTGAAATCCGGATGGCGACTCGCAGCGTGGAACTCCCATTCCCATGTTTCTCTGGCGTTATTAAGAAAGACAGCCGCGGGAGATTCTTAGTCGACCGGAGAACGAAACCGGCGCCGGCGTGTCCACGTACAAAGAGAAATGAGTCAACTGATATGATATGGCTCTGCCGCAGTAGATAGAGCGGTTAGATAATCGGAGGTTCTGTGGACACGGAGGGGGAGGTTTAGTCTAAGTAGCACAACACTAAGAATAAGAAAAGCACTCGGAGAATACACGAGGAGCTCGATGGATTCGGGACATAGGTACAGAACAGGAGGCCATACGGTTGTTAGATAAGTAGGGCCTAGATAGACAGATAGATAGATACCTAGATAGATAGAGGTGGATTGGATACCTAGTCTACGCTAGAGAAGAGGGAGAGAAAAAAAAAGAGTTGAATGTTAATTAAGGTATAGGCAGATAGCAATCGATCCTCCTCACGACAAACTTTGTCGAGTCAGCGAGAGATAACGTAGCATGGTTGGCACCACTTAGACTTGCAATGGTGGAGTTGAGATAGATCGGCACGGTTGCGCTGCCGCTGCTGCTGCTGCCGATGCCGACGCTGCTGTTACTGTTGCTGCTATTGTTGCTGCACGGTGCCATGAAGATGTGTTGCGCTGTGGTTGCTCGCTCGTCCGACCTGGTGAATGCGAATGCGGCTGCAATGTCGCTGCACCTGCAGAAAGCCTAAAGCAGATCTCGTGGACGATGTCGGATGCACTCTGTAAGTGGCTGGGAAATGGGAACCTACTCGATCGACCGGTGCGAGTTAAGTGTGT
The DNA here is from genome assembly GCA_022495175.1 of Hypoxylon argillaceum. Taxonomy (NCBI): domain Eukaryota; kingdom Fungi; phylum Ascomycota; class Sordariomycetes; order Xylariales; family Hypoxylaceae; genus Hypoxylon; species Hypoxylon argillaceum. Next base: position 85,659 of record MU378188.1, on the reverse strand, counting down.
ATGCTGTGAGGGGCACGGAAGCTTATGTATGTAACTTGGACACTCCGGTATCTAGACCAGAGACTAGGTAGCCTGGTAGCTAGACTAGAACCGTACGGACTGGACTATCGTAGGGTAGGCAGACGGGGTGCGTTCCTCAAAACGGGTCTAAGAGGGACCACATGTAGGTAATTAGACATCACCTACATACATACATACATCATCATCATCGTCTCGTCATCGTCATCAGCCATCATTTCCCCATTCCCATCGTTGAATCCGCCTGCGCCTGCTTCTGCTTCTGCATCTGCGTCGGCCTGCGTCTACCTGGGTAGCGTCTTGGTAGGTTGGTATTCCCTAAAAGGGGTATCCCGCCACACACGTAAGTAAGTAAGGGGTTGAAAGAAAAAAACACCAACGGCCGCAAGGAAGCTTGTCGTAGCACCGGCTATTCGAGTGTGTAGTCCGTGGCAGAAGTATATCAGCTAGTTCCTTTTCGGCGAATCTTGCAGCAACGCATCTATCTAAGGGCACATACATACGCGGTAGGTCGCCTACGTAGTATCGAGGCATGTAGTGCACCTATGAGGTAGGTATCTAATAGGAGGACGGCGGAGCTGGGTACAGTGTAGGTGGTATCTAGCCAGTAGGCGGTTGGGTAGGTAAGGTCGCCAGGCACAGCACTGCAGGACATGTAGCTATTCCACGTTTCCGGCGGGCGTGGGGGGCTTGAGCAATCCCAGGTTGCTGTGGCTGGCTTGGTCTGGGGTATTGTTCCGAAGTCCAGCGCGCCTCTCTGCAATGATAGGCAATGTCTGCGACGAAGAGGGGTTGTGCCGCCGGGTAGCAGACATTTACCTACCTAGGACCTAGGTATCTATCTGTACCGTACTGACCTAATCTAGCGTCCCTACTACTTAAGCTTTGCTTTTAGTGTTGCTATTGGCGTGGTACCGACAGTATGCGTAAAACGGGCCTCCCCGGTACCTAGTCCCTGTTATCAGCCCCGCCATCACTGATCACTGGTTTCTTTTAAGCCACCTACACTACACCGGCCGTAATTTGGTCACCTATGTACGCATTGAGCTAGGTCACCTTTGCCGAGGCACGTATTTCTCTCCGAAAAGAAAGCCGCATTGTGAGACTTGCTGGACATGTTGGTGAGAAGCAAATATGGCGGCCGCCTGTGGAGAGACATCTATTGGGTTTATATAATGACGATATATGGCGTGTGCTGTCGACGCCGGGGTGCTGAGAACTGCACTTCCGCACAACCAGCGCTTAATAACAAATCATGAGATGCCACAATCGAGCCCATGTAACCTGTCCCGCCAGCACGAATAGGATTTGGGGGATTTGCCAGTTCGACGATACTCCACTTGGCGGTGCTCGTCGAGGACCCTGGCGGAGTCTAGATACTCGGTACAGACTCGGTACATACGTATACGTACCTACGGTATGCTTCGCTAGTGATGCTACCGACTTTGGCCCGTTTCACTAGCCTATGGCCTGATATATGGCTGCTATGCACTACACTGACAGTACAGATTCCCCGCTACAGGGGCCTGGCGTTCAGGGTTCATATGGCGTGGGATGAATTACTTTACTCACCCGCGTCATTGTGGGCATCGTGAAGGCCGGACACTGGGTAACCTGGGTAACTCAAAATGTCGTCACGATCACGGCTTATTATGCCTCTCGGCAGAACGCCATATGGGTCTCGTCGAATCTGAAAGTACTTGGCCAGCCGAAGATGCTGGGACAAGAACAGCGCGCATTAGCATCGTCCACGATGTCTTCGATACCGATGCCACGGTCCCCCGTCATCGGCTAACTGAAAGTGGCGAAGGCACGTCTTTACGGATTATTCTACGCGTATGCTAGAGAGGAAACAAGTACCAATTGCTTGGTTCAGACATCTCGACCAGTAATGTTGCTGCATGCACCCTACTGCAGGTTCATGCATGGGGTCAAGTGATCGCACACGTATCAATCTCTGCGGGGACGATTTCTAGCTCCAAAGGCCCGATAATGACCAATCTTTGGACATTGCATGTTGTTTTGGCGCGCCAGAATCCTGGATAGCCGGCTTGCCTCAAGACAGGCTAGCCCCTACGACAAGTACCATCAGGTGAGGCGCCTCATGTTGGCCGCTGACATCATTGTCGATGGTTGAGTGCCTAGCTCTCTCGTCTAGCAAGGAGGTAGACTCATGCCGGCGGCTCAGGGCCTCGGCTTCTTGACACCAACGACGACTAGATTCCTCGGGCTCTGACGATAGTCGAATACAGTTTCAACCCAGCAGTCTTGTACTGAATCCGAGTGTTGTCGTAGAAAAAGCCACCTGTCTGTGACGATTAAGGATTCAACAACAACGGCGCTAAACGCCATCAACGTCCAGATCGCGCTCAGCTCTCTCTTCCGGGGTCCATACTGGCTCTCGTATTTCGCAATCTCCTCATCGGTGATGTCGCTCATTCTTTCCTTTATTATATCCCGTTGCTCATGATAATCAGAAGAAGTAGTCAGCTTAGTGATCGCCCCTCTGACGTAGGTGTGCAATGACTTATAGCATGATTTGCTGAGTGATCCCAGAATCACGGGATTAGTGCTCACGTTGAACGGACTCTGAGCAGAGCTCTCCTTTTCGTCCTCTACCCGAGTGCCATCATGATAAACTTTTGAGATGACACCCCGGTCAAGAAAGATTTTCTGCAAGACAGCACGGAAGAAGTGTCGAGTGAAGAAGCCATCGCTTTCAGCTTCTGTCCAGTTTTGTGGAGCTTGACAGGCCATCATCCGAGCTGTAATGTTGAGACGGATACCATTGGCTTGGTAGGTACACAGACGGTCACTCAGGGGAAAGCCATGAGGATCGTGTTTAGCTGACTCCCTGATTACTCGACCATTGAGAGCTTGGAGACTAGGACGCGTATAAGGATGCTTGTAGGTTGGCGGCCCTAGTTTCTCTGTTAATAAATTATAACAACAGCCGACGATTGCAATAGCCTGCACTGATGGGTTAAGAAGTAGTGAACGAATCCCGTGGTGTGATAAATTCCCGCATGAGTGAATTGAGATGGCCATCAATCTCAGATCTGTCCGCGGCGCAGCCGGCTCTAGGTCGGTATTTTCTAGTTGATCAATGACATCTGTAAGATCACCGGATTCCAGACGCCCTTCAATATAGCGTATAAAACCCTTGCCTTCTTCGGGGGTATAGATGGCGTCGAATGCATGTCGGGGTCTAAGATCAACCACGTAGTCTTCGGACGTTTTAATAGCTTTGGCAGCTCTTTTGACTGCCCGCTCATCCCGCTGATCCTCGGGGGTCATGCTGTCGATCTGTTGCATCCAGAGCTTCTTGTTCCTCATTATCTTTGGCTTTTCCGCGACGCGAGCGATTATATCGAGCTCTTTAGCACCGGCTATGTTATGCTCTCTGCCTTCCACAGCCACAATGTGCTTGTTGTAAGGGGCGCTCGCTAGAGCTCTACCGAGATAGTTTTGACCACTGCCGAAGTCGACAAAATGCGTAATGTCGTTGTCAAATTCGGATTTAATATCGCTGGCAAGTTGATCCACATAGTTTGCGAAGTTTCTAACTTCGTGTATTTTCTTTGGCTTCATTCCAACTGACATTTTCCAGGTCAACTTTGGGAGCCTCTCTTCCCTCGAAGAGAATTCTCGGGCCAAAGAGAACCTCCTGATATCCTTAATATACCTCAATAGATCCTCGGGCGGCGGCGCATCAGGAAGCGAGTCAAGATCTTCTCTCATGAGAATATCTAACAGCCTCATAGGATCGCATTGCAGAAGCCATGACTGCCACTCGTCGGGCACAACAGAGCTAAAGAGCCCAGGCTCGCTGGTAAAGAAGTCTAAAACGTGCACGCCTCCGCACAGAATGCGGAACGTGTCTGAAGTAGTCACAAATTCCAAGAGATTATCGACGTAGTCCTCTGGGGTGGCCCAGCAATCAGGATAGGGCAGGGGTTTAGATGGTATCATTTTTTCCACTGTCTGTCACTGACAATGTTAAGATTCTGCTGTAGATCTCAGAGCAATCCGAACAACATTTGCAGAAAGTGGTATACGTTTGTTCAGATTAGTTAAAATTATCTGGGAAACGTGAAGCTCCAGTTGAAATTCTAGACGCCGAAGTTTTACGCGTTTCTGTGCCGCGGACAGATTAGGTTTAGTGCAACCGCTGCTTTAACTTAGGCTCGATTTTGCTGCTCTTACTGCTCAATCTTATTATTATATTTTTAAACATTTAACAAGCTACAAAGTGTAATAAAAATTAAATAGGCAAAGAGGACTTATATAGTATTCAGGTTAAATGGCTATAAAAACTATTTGTAAATAGTTAGGCCAGGTAGCTAGGTAATCCTCTAGGATAGTAATGGTTATAAACAGCACCCAGAAATCAAGGTTGACACGGAGGCTTGAGTCCTCTGGGATTATATATGTTACTGTTTGTTGGCTAGGTTGTGTTACTGTTGGTTAAGCTCATGCTTTGTCTCTCACCTCACTTCCATTTTCCCCCACCATGCGATCACGACCACGACCACGACCACGTCCATCCACCACCACCATCAATGGTGGCATGACTTACAAGTCAGGACTCATTCCTTCTGATTTGGCATCATGGATGTCCTCAGCCTGTGCCCCTCGAACGCCGATTTATCCTTCGGCCCCGCCATCAATAGTCGCTGCCGTGGTGGTTTCGACTTTACCTTACTCTTCGAGGAGTCTATCCTGAATCTCATCCCAGCTGCGCTATTCATTCTTGTCTCTCCATGGCGAGTATTGTATCTGGTTAAGAGTCACACAAAGGCCGGCTCCAATCCGGCACGTTTCCAGAAATTGGTGATCTATCTTACCCCGTGTCGATTTCCCTCTTCTGCTGGCACTGACAAGTAATAATAGACCGTTGCTTTCATCTATAGTGCTATAGAACTTTCTCTCCTTGTTCTGAGGTCAGTTGAGCCGAGGGGTGCCACGGTGGCCTCATTGCCTTCTGCAGTCGTCAATCTTATTGCGGCTCTCCTTGTCTTGGCTCTGACCGGGCTGGAGGACGCCAAGTCTCTGCAACCATCCTTCCTTTTGCATATATATCTTCTCCTCACTTTGATCCTCGACCTTCCCCAAGCCCGAACCCTTTGGCTAACACGCCCCAATACCGCCCTCGCTGCCATATTCACCACCAGTGTAGTCGCCAGGGCAGTGTTGCTCCTAGTTGATAGCTAGGGTGGGAGCCAGTTGTATCTCCAAGAGGGCTATCAAGCCCTTCCGCCTGAGTCTAAGAGCGGCATCATTAATCGTAGTTTCCTTTGGTGGGTGAATGGCCTGTTCCGTCGCGGCCTAGGCTCGCTTCTCACTTTCGAGGACTTATATGTTCTTGACGACAAGCTCGCCTCCGGCCCTTTGGGCGGCCGCATCCGCGCTTCTTGGGGCCAGTGTAGGAGACCGGAACGTCGTCTCGAGCTTCCTCTCGCCATTTGTAGGGAACTATGGCGGCCGCTATTGTTAGCTGCTATTGCCCGCCTTTTTTTTTGATTGGCTTCACCTTCGCACAACCATTTCTGATATTTAGAGTGTTGGACCTCTTGTCGAACCCTGGCGATCCATCTGACGCGGACAACAATGGATATGGGCTTATTGGGGCAACCTTTTTCATCTACCTTGGCATTTCAATCTCAACTCTGCATTATAACCAGAATCTCTATCGATTTGTGACTATGTTTCGGGGAGCCACCGTGACACTAATCTACGACCACCTGCTCGTTCTTCCCGTCAATGCCTATGACAAAACAGCGGCTTTAACGTTGATGAGCACCGATGTAGATCAGATAATCCTTTCCTTGGTCAATCTCAATGAGTGATGGGCTCGCCTGATCGAAGTCCTCCTGGGTATTTCATTGCTCGCCTTACGCCTTAGTTGGGTCAGCGTCGTTACCTGTTCTAACCGTTCTTAGTAAGTTAGCATTATTTGTCTTCACGTGCGACCTCCTCCGTTCTATCGCCGTTTTCCCTACGGAGCTGACCGGCCCAGTCTCGTTCTACGGTAGTACGCACGTTGCTAAGACTATCGGCGGCCGACAAAAGATGTGGATTGATGCAGTCCAGAATCGCATCAATAGTATTGCTCTTACATTGGCAGCAATGAAAAGTGTGAGAATTTCGGGTCTCAGTAGACTCATGACTACCGTCATCCAGAATATGAGAATTGATGAGACGCATCGCATGTCTAACTATCGTTGGAGCACTGTTTGGGAGAATCTGGGCCAGAATGTGCCATGGGCACTGGCTCCCTCTTTGACTTTCATCGTCTATGCCGCCCAAGCAGTCACGCAAGGTAAGCCTGGCATCGGAACTACGCAAGCCTTTACAAGTCTAGCAATTATTACCCTCCTCACAAACCCAGCCGCAAAACTACTTAGTGCTGTACCTTCGACAGTTGCTAGTCTAGGCTGTCTTGACCGGATCCAGAATTTTCTCACAACTATCCCTAAGACCGACGAGCGCACAACACTGCTCTCAACATCCACAAACTATACCATGAGCCCCCCGAGTTCATCTCTTAGTGAGAGGAGACAATCTCATGCGATTGGAGAAAGTGTGGAATGTCAACCCCCTATCCAAGTCGCCCTTTTGATAGACCATCTATCACTTCGTCCTGCCCCAACCACCCCCTTGTCCTAGAAAAAGTCAGCTTTGCCGTTACCCAAGGATCAATCACGATGATCATTGGTCCTGTCGGCTCTGGTAAGACAACGCTGTTGAAGGCAATCCTAGGAGAATTGTCGTACGAGGACGGGACGATAGGCATTCTAGGCTATCGAATGGCGTATTCCGCACAGCCAGCTTGGCTTCCTAACGTGACGATCTTTGAAGCAATTACAGGACCCCTTCAAGATGAACAATATCTGGATCGGAAATGGTATAGTGTAGTACTCCATGCCTGCGCGTTAGATCATGACATCAACCTACTACCTCAGGGCGACCAAACACTTGTTGGAAGTGCCGGAACTGCCCTCAGTGGAGGTCAACAACAACGGATCAGCTTAGCCCGTTCAATTTACGTAAGAGCCGGCATTATTCTTCTCGACGATATACTTGCATCTTTGGATTCTCAAACTCAAGACTCTATCATGTCTCGTCTTTTTGGATCGGTACAACAGTACTACTAGTCAGCAGTGCCGGTATGTGATGCATACATACATATTACAAGCCCTATTAGTCGTGTCACTGATGTTGTGTATAGCCAAATATCTCACGTATGCGGACAAAATCCTCGTCGTGGATAAGAAAACTGTCATCGACGGTGGTTCTTATCACGCGGCCCTCGGCCAGGGTCTCATCAGTGGCCTCAAGCTACGTGGTACTACACATTCAGATGCTAACAGCGAGCCCCAGCAGGCCAACGTGAAAGGAAAATCGTCCGAGGTGACTAGAGCACGTCAAAAGGAGGACCTCAGGAGAGCCACTGGAGACTTTGCTGCGTACAAGTACTATTTCCAGCGTGTTGGATGGGCGAAGACGTTGATATTCGTCTCATTCGTCATCTTGAACGTTGGGAGCTACAGCTTCGGTCGTAAGTCCACGATAACTCCACGTGGCTACACGGACCTAGACTAACGCTGTGAAGAAATCTGGCTGAGCCGGTGGACGGGGGATGGTGAGATTTACTGACCCCCTCTTCCAAAGGGCAATGCTGGTTCTCATGTCTCCCTCGACTGCCCGGAAATTTCACTCCTCTCTGCTGAGGGTCGTTATGAGGTGAACTGACGTACCAGCATCCTTCTCCCAAAATCACTCTCTAACCTGTATAAGGGCTCCGCAGTCATTCTTTACTACCGAGATCGGTGTCATCCTTAATCGATTCAGTCAAGACATGACTCTCATCGAGAACCAGCTTGCCATCGGTGTTTTAGTCACTATATCTAGTAAATACTACCACTATTTCTAAAATAAGTTTCAGGTTCATGGCTTTTCGCAGCTCACATTCACTTAGACCTATTCTTATCAGCCGCAACCGCAGGCCTTGTGGCGGCCGGTTCATCCTACATGGCTCTCAGCGTGCCCGTACTCATCCTAACAATCGGTGCTCTGCAACATGTCTACCTGCGTACGTCGCGACAGCTGCGCCTTCTAGATCTAGAGGCCAGAAGTCCCTTATAAACCCACTTCTTAGAATCTCTAAGTGGGCTGAGCACTATTCGGGCTTTCGGGTGGCAGGAGCAATTCAAAACACGAAATGAAGTAATACTCGATCTCTCAGAGACCGTATTACCTGCTCTATTGTATCCAAAGATGGTTAAACCTAGTTTTGGACCTCATCGTCGGCGCCGAGGCTATGCTTGTTGTCGGCCTCGCACTCGGGCTTCGCTACACTACTAGCCTTGGTCTTCTCGGTGTCTCTCTAAATAACATATTATGTGAGTATCTACAACGAATACAATGAGAGATATTGAATAAATATCAACATAATGGCCTAGAAGACTGACCACGTTATTTCTTCTATGAAGCGTTTAACGTAGCACTTTCGTCACTCGTGACTGGCTGGACCGTGTTAGAAACCTCATTAGGATCAATAGCACGTTTGAAGCAATTTGAAGCAGACGTTGAGCCTGAGGATAAGGGGGAGTTGATGGACAAGCCGCCGCCTCTTTGGCCCGATCCCGGTGCTATTGAGTTCTGCAATGTTACTGCTCATCATAGGTAAGCAGCCTGAAGATATCAAGGACAGGCCGACTATATAGATCAATCGGTTTGCTGACTATTAACTTAGCCCTAGCTCTGGGGGGATACAAGACGTCAATTTACGCATTAAGCCTGGGCAGCGGGTCGGTGTATGCGGACGCACAGGGAGGTACGACATCCTTTATCACCGCCTTTTTTTCTACCCCTATTCTGCTCTATTCTCTTTACCCCCTCTAAACTCCTTGAATTCTCTGCAAGGTATAACGACTTGGAACATCATTTTCAAGGCTCTCACTTTACTGACCTGAAATTTACTCATTATCAGTGGGAAGAATTCGCTCTTGGGGGCCATACTAGGTCTTCTCGACATCCAAAGCGGCCGCATAATCATCGACGACATCGACCTATCCGCAACGTCGCGGGATACCACCCGCGAGCGCCTCCTAGTGCTCCCGCAGGAGCCGCTCATCCTAGCAGGCAGCGTGCGTTTCAATATCGACCCACACGGAAGTAGTGACGACGCCGCCATCACCCCTATACTCGAGCGCGTCAGACTGCGAGACCTGCTAATCGGTCAACACGGGGCGAGGGGTCTAGACACACTCCTAACGACCTCGAGTCTGTCTAAGGGCGAGCGACAACTACTCGCGCTGGCACGACTGCTGCTGCGGCTCAAGAGACATAGGCACGCCGGCGCCGGTGGTGCGGTGGTGCTGCTCGACGAGCCTACGAGCGACCTGGACGCGCAGACCGACGCCGTCGTGCAGCGAGTCCTGCGCGAGGAGCTTGCCGGCGCCACGACGGTTACTGTGGCGCATCGCCTCGCTACGATCATGGACTCGGACTTGATCGTGGTTATGGATGCCGGTCGGGTTGTCGAGGTGGGCGAGCCGGGCGAGCTGCTGAGGAGGGAGCCGTCTGGCTGGCTTGCGCGTTTGGCTGGGAACGGTTTGGAAGGAGGTGGTGAGGAGGCGGGGGTTGCTAGTTGAGTGGCACGCGGAGTGTTCGTCTACAAGGCAAAATAGTACCGACACCACTCCTACTAATGCTGTGGTTTAGAGCAGGGACAAATTGCCACGCTGCGTTGGATACGGCATACATCTCGAAGCTTTATCTAACGGAAACCCTAGCAAATAAGTACTAATAAGAAGGCTAAGACGTAGATATTCTAGAGAACCCTAGTAATCCTCTACATCCGCTTCAAGATCTCAGATTCGGTTCTCGGAACAAGCTATTATCTAGACTAGTTGGACCTATCACCCTAGCATGCCCAAATACACGGACCGACCCGTGGTTCTCTCCTTGGGGATAATTGGGAACGTAACCCTAGTTCTCGAGTTCAGTCACTAGTCAAGGTTTGTAACAGTAGAAGGGGTTGAATGATGAGCAGGCTTGATATGTCCATTTTTAAACGACTAGAAATGAACCAAGCTATTTAGGGCGGAGGTTGGTTTGATTATTTGCTAGTGTTCTCATAGGTAGAGCTTAACAACAGGTCTAGACTGGGGAGAAGTGGTCATATACTTTTAACTAGCAAAATGCTATAAAAAATTAATATCTAAGAAATTGTAAAACGAATATGATACGACGTTAAATGTTCTATCGAAAGATTGTGTACCGACCAAAACGTTAAAATGCAAAAGAGCATATTTCGAATAGAATATCGAAGCTACATGGTAGATAAGAAGTTGTCACATATTGGGTCCCGTAACAAACACTTTGTGATGAAGGGAGAACAACTCCGTTCATCCTGCTGCAGTATTAATGGCATATATAGTATATATTTAATAATATGAACTCAGCATGCTTTTCATAATCACAATGCATTTACGGTGATTGGATCTGTATTGGAAGTTATACAACTTTATTCGGTGCAAAACGGGGTCGATGTAATGCGACCCGCTGGTGGCAGCTGACAGATCTGGCCATCTGCAGCCACACGTCATCATGGATCTTGCAGACCTACTGTCGGTACCTATCTACGTGTAGATCGCGACAAGCGCTTGTCTATCTAAGGTTACATGCATTATTTTGTACAGCACATTCACCCAACGATTTCCTCTCCAGGCTGAGCCGATCGCTAGAAAATGAACATAAGAGCACAGATGTAGCCATTGGATGACCACGCACAAATCCCAGTCGGCAGGATGATGTCCTCAATGAACGAGGAGGACCCCTTCCTCCAGGTCCAGCAGTACGCAACGCCCAATCCCAGCCTAGCATGCGTTAACTAACCATCCTCGCCCGCGCCGACAGAGATGTCCTAGCGCAGATGCAGACCGCCCGCCCGCTCTTCGCCTCATACCTCCGCATCCGCAGCCTCAGCACCGCGCCGGCCCAATCCCCCGAAGTCGCCTCGGCGCGCGCAGACCTCGAGTCCGCCCTCGCGACCCTCGCCGAAGACCTCGCCGACCTGATCGCCTCGGTCCGCGCCGTCGAGTCCGACCCCTCGCACTACGGCCTCTCGGCCCACGAGGTGTCGCGCCGGAAGAAGCTCGTGGACGAGGTCGGGGGCGAGGTCGAGGACATGCGCGAGGAGCTCGCGCGCCAGACCGCCTCCCTCGCCGCTGCCACCTCCTCCTCCACCTCTGGCTCGCGCGCGGCAGCCGCGGCCCGGGCGGCGGCGAACGAGGACCTGCCGCCGCCGAGCGCCTTCGCCATCGACGAGGCCGGAGGCGGGGGCGAGGGGGGCGAAGACAACTACGCCGAGTTCGAGCACCAGCAGCAGCTCCACATGATGCGCGAGCAGGACCAGCAGCTCGACGGCGTCTTCGTGACGGTGGGCAACCTGCGGCGCCAGGCGGACGACATGGGCCGCGAGCTCGAGGAGCAGCACGAGATGCTCGATCACGTGGACACCCTCGCCGACCGCGTGGGTGGGCGGCTGCAGACGGGCATGCAGAAGCTGGGGTACGTGATGCGGCGGAGCGAGGACAGGTACAGCAGCTGCTGCATCGCCGTGCTCATCACCGTCTTGATTATCTTGTTGGTCTTGTTGCTTGTGCTATAGATACGACAGGGTCATGTTTTTATTTTTTATATGCTTCTAGCAGGCAATGGCGCGAGGGGGAGTGGTTCACTGGTTTGCAACAAACTGTACATGTAATATAGCAAGATAATGCTCTCACAAGCGTATGATTGATTCTGCCAGGGTATCTGTCTGTCATCTTTCCAGGACGTAATATCAACGTATACCTTTGTCAACCAGAGCTTCAGACGCCGGATACATGCTATTGACCTAAACGCCAAGTTCGTTGGTACAATGTGATTTCCCAGACCGCTATTTATATCATGATGTCCCCAACTGGGCGTCTTCCATGCCCTCCTACTCGCTACAAATAAATCTTTTATAGTTCCAACCCGATATCTCGTTTCAGGATGTGTGCTAGGACCGACAGGCCAGCGGTACCCGGTGTCTTGGTCAGCGCTTTATTGGGGAAATCCACCAGCGCCGAGCGGAGAGCAGCGAGACCGGCGCTTCCATAGAAGTAGACGATGCGCTCCTCATATATCTCAATCATGCCTCGGAGGACCACGCACTGCGTGTTGGAGATTTCGGCTGGCGGCGTGTTGACGATCTTAGCTAGGCTTACCCAATACCTAGAAGGCGGCCAAGGATTTGTGTTTGGAGATTTAGAGAAATCTCGCAGAGCAATCGCGGCATATCCTACAGCTAGACCTTTCATCTTATCTATATGTTGCTGTTCTGGTGTCCAGCCAGCCCCGTCTCTTCTCCATCCGAGTCGTATACGGCCTTGCTCCGTGCTTTCGCTGCCGCGATAGCCAAAAAGAACAGGGCAGGCTACTCGATATTTGGCCATTAGGATATCTATAAGGGTTTTACCCCGCCAGTGGTAGGCCTTGTTAGAGAATATCTGGGCGGTAATTACGCCGAGGGGGTCGGCTGCCTTTGGCTGAGCGCCACACTCGTTGATGAATTGGTTAATAATAGTTTTGGCGAATATGTTGAGGAGGTAGAGGAAGAGCGACGGTAGTTGTGCATCGTTGTATACAGCTCCCTCCACCGGTCCCCGTTGATCTATAACATATTGCGAGGGATCAACTAATTTACTAGGAATGCTACCGTTAAGTGACTCCTGCAGCAGTGCTTGAATTGCTGCTGTCTAAGTGATAGGTCAGCTTAGATAGATAGATAGATAGTACGTGTCAGAAGATAGTCACCGACCTGTTTTTTGTTGCCCCCCTTCTCGGTCACCATTTGACCCAAAGTCTTCCTTAATTCCCGCCTCATGTCTCCCATCCGTGCCTTAAGCATTGGTAAAGACTTGGCTTGTTCGGCTAAAGAGGCGCGTAGCTTCTTCAGGTTCTGATGTATCACTACGTATGCATCAACTGGTGGCTGTGGTGTGGACGGGGCTGTTGTCAAGCCATTCTGCTGTAAAGCTGTTTGCAAGAAATTGGAAACCGGAGCAGCAGGGGCACCAAATGGCGGGGGCTTGGTTGGTGTGACATGTTGCCCTTGTTGAGATGGCTGTGTCGAGCCGGGCTGGGCGACCTTGGTCCCATTGACCGACAGTGTTGGCGCAGTCGATGGGGGCTGCTGAGAGACGCTAGGTGACGGTTTCGCCCCTGCTGCTATTGAATTTTGTTGATTGGGTGGGAGTGTCGTCGCCTTGGAGTTGAAAGGGCCAGAGCCGTTCAGTTGAGAGGCAGAAGTCGAGCTGGCCGGGGGTGCCGGAGGTGCTTCTGGAGGCAGCTTTGGCACAATCTTGGACTTGAGAGCCCGGAGTCGTTCTTCCTCGGCTCGCACTTTTTCTTCGTTGCGAATTCGCTCTTCTTCTCTCCGCTGCTGTTGTCTAACAACCACTTCTCGTTCTTGTAAGCGTCGGCATTCTTCCTTCACTTCATGGTCCTTAAACACGCGAATGGCCGCGTCGCGGACGCGTTCGTGTTCGATCTGAGCAGCGGCCAGGGCATCCTGGTAGCTCAGTTCGGTATGTCTGTTCTCGGCGAGAAAGTCGGATATGCGAGGGCGTAATGGACTACTCCATTGTCGCGATCGACGCGTCGCTGGGGGGGAACTGGTCATTGGAGCTAACAAAGGCTATAAAATTTGCATAGTATGGATGAAAGGGGAGAGGAGATGCGACCTGGCAATCAAGAGCTACCCAGACTTGAAAGCAATTAACAATTTTGAGGGTGTAGAGCTCAAGGTGCTATGGGTTCAATGTCAATTTCCCACGACCAGAAGGTTAGATGGAATGATGTAGGTACCTAGGTACCGGCAGATCAGAGCGAGGCTGCGGAACCAGGGTTCTCTCTACCTACATACATGTACCTAGCGCCAATCTGTGTAGGTTTAGGCCAATTAAGCTTAGTGCGACTGCCGCTTTTACTCGGATCTATCACTACGCAGTAGGTACATTTATTATTTATTACAGTTATGCAAGGGAGGGAGGTAATCTATCGTAGTAGTAACTAGCCACAAACTTGTTTTTTGCTCTAGAAAGTTGCATCGCCTTAAGTGTAGGACTCTTCATATACGGTTCTGCGGATCCATATTGTAGAGATATCTCCTCAAGCTAAAATCTGTTCTAGGTACCTATGGTAAGCTTCCTTGGTATGTAGGCTAAAAGCGGCACAGCCTACCTCGGTATTTATGTATGTAAGTGCATTTCCCACAGCAAAACAAATCTGAGAAACTTAGCTAGCATCTATACTCACCTCTTGCTATGTAATTGTTTACAGCTACTGGGGGGGACGGGGGGTAACAAAAGGGTAGACAAGAGATGATGCCTCATGGAAAATAAACAAACGGATAGTTATGAAGCACGATACAGTACAAGGCTACTGTCTGGGCTCTGTCCATCTGTTACTTCAAAGACAAGTCGCAATGTTCACAATCTCTTTGTTTGTTTTAACATATTCACTAGTATAAAAACTCTGGCATTCGCAGAGGAGACAGAAGATAGGCCACGAACTGAATTAACACTTCATCAACATTGACCATCTTCACTACCACAAAAACACCGTCTGAGTCTCACTCATTCCTTCACATAACCGCCGACATGGGTGACCGCCCAACACCATCAGTTGACGTCTTGCTCCTTATTGCTAAGGAGTTCGATGATGACGAGGACATACTAAACTTTAGTTTAGTTAGAGAAGCTGTGTACGAGCCTGTTTCACGATGGGCTTTCAAGAAGGCCCTTACCGCGACACCGTTCGACCACGAGCTTAGACCTGTGACTTACGCCATTGACCATGGGGACATTCCACTTCTTACTCGATGCCTTGATTTTCTTGATTCCGCATACCCCCAAGGATGGAAGTGGTCCCAGTTCTATAATGGAGGGGTTGCTAGAGTTCTACACCAAGCAGCGGCTCATAACCTAAAGTCGTTGCAGTTCTTAGTAGGAAGATATCCGTTATGGCCACCGTCAGACGAGGAATCGGTACCATCTAAAGTGCTTGACCATGGGTTTTACACTTATCATATGTGGTATCACAAGGCAATGGCCGACAATAAAAACTGGGCGTTGGTCATCTCTGCTCTCGAGTCAGGTTTGTACGACTGTGCTTCTTTTCTTCTGAGGGGCTATCATCCGCCTTTGTTCCCACAAATGTTCCCATTGAGGGGACACCCAATATGCTATGCCTCGGCTGCCACCCTCCAATTTCTAATTAACCATGGTGCCGACTTGGGCCGTGACGCGCTGTGCAGTGTCGCCGGTATGGCTGGCCTCGCCGATGCTCATGTTTTCGACATCCTGGTCCAAAGGGGCTACCGCATTGATGCACCTCGCTTTGGTTTTGCAGGCACGCCTATGGGAGAAGTGCTAACTCCGCTGTATTTCGCTTGTAACAGCTCGGAGCCCACCAATGTTGAAGCTCTCCTTCGTCTAGGCGCAAATCCAAACGGGATCGCTCCCAATCCTTGGATTAGGAAAAGTGTCTTCCTGGGTGAGTTCAGCTATTTTTCACCAAACCCTATTCTCACGCTCGTGGTTTCGAGCCAATGGGATTTGACGGCCTGGGATGACGAGAAACCTTGGAAATTTATACAATGCTTGCGATTGCTACTTCGTTATGGCGCTACGGTATCAGTTCCCCTACATAATGGTACCCTTCTCGAGGCACTTGTCCTCAGAATGTGGAAATTTATTTGCGTTATCCTATTGCTCCAGTATGGCGTACGGGGTGACACATTACCAGATTGTCCAGATAAGCCCTATGACCGACAGCAGGGGGTTCAATCATTGCTACTCGCCCTCAGCAGCGCCAATTTGTCACCCTGGGACGAGGTCTACCAACTCGTTTCTGATGTGGACTCTACATGGCCGAGAAATGTCGAGCAACCTAGCGCGCAACTTATTCAGCTATTTCGAGATTATCAAGAGAAATACGGTGATCTTCCTGGCCCGACCCATCTTCGCCGGGCGCGCCTACTTTTCCTACCGAGCAGATTTGGTGCACAACTCCATCATGCGTAAAATGGGGAATGAAGTTATTAGTTACTCCGCAAGAATGGCCATCAGATTGTGAATACAGCCATGCGGTATATATAGATATATATGGTAGTAAAACTTTCGATAGTCTGAGAAAAAAAAGAAAAAAAAAGTTACATAATAATTTACTATGTTTTGAATGATATGAATGGCCTGTGATATGATACATATAGCTGCTGATAACGAAGCTTTAGATAACATGATAATTTACTAGATATTCGTAATTGCGCCAATTAATTCCCAGCTACGACAGGCAGCCATTTTCAGGGGTGGTGTACGAATTCAGCCTCAACGTCCTGGAAGGTACCTAAAGAAGTCATTAAGAACAGAGATGTTTAGGAAATTGTAGGCACCACTGACCAGACACTGTTAGTTATATAATCTCAACGCCTGCGACAAAAGGCTTCCCGGATACCATATCCCGAAGAGCTGAGAATTAAGATGCCATTAAAACGAGGTTTAGAACGAGAGTCGTGCGATTTTTGCTTCCGACGTAAGATCAAATGCGACCGTTCTTCGCGCGCTTCTTTGGGTCATCCTACGTGCTCCCAATGTGATATACGCCAGACACCCTGCACTTTCGAGTCTGATGATGTTCGTGTTCAACGCCGTCGGGTGAGCTCTCTCAAAGCTGGCATTACCAGCCATGGCTTTATCAGAAATGACTTGAATGATACATCATCTTCATTCTCCGACGGTGCTGCAATCTCAGCCCAGCTACCACTAGATAGAGGTGTTTCCACAACTACTCAGAGTCTAATGTCAAGGCCCTCACTACCATCCTACCCGGACTTCGAGTTTGAGCTAAGCCCTGAAGGCACTTCGTTTCTCGACTCGATCTTCTTACAGAACCATGATATGACAGAACCTATGACAAACTGGGACAACATGCCAACCCTAGCTCTACAACTCATCGATGAGTCGCAGAATAATCTACTCACCGCCAAAAATCCTTACTGCTATCTAGACATCCAACCCGAGATCCTAGATGCGGCGATTGACGCATATTTTAACGTTGCTTCTATTGCTCTCCCTATACTATCCAAAGAGGGATTCATAGCGGACTATAAGGACCACCTTAGCAGCCCGGCACTCGTATTTGCTGTCGCTTGTCGAGGCTGCCCTTTTACCCAAGCACCAGAAAAATGGACGTTACAGCAGCGACTTGCTACACGCTTCAGAGAAACTTTTCTCCAAGCGCGAAGTACTGCATCGAGTCAAGCTGTCGTGAGACTCGACGAATTAGAAGCCTTAGCCCTTATGGTTGACTTCGAATACCAGAATTCTGAAGATTCCACTTCGCCACTCCAATTGCAGTTGCAAAATCTGCTGTTAACGCATGATTCTCTTGTCGGGATGACGCTACAATACCGCATTGAGACTCAACTTGCAGCAGAAACTGGAGTGCTTACTACTCTGTCGAGAGCAACACAGCGTCAAACACTACTTTTCTGGTATATTTATGGCTGGGATGCTTTCTTTAGTCTTGATCGCCAAGTCGCTTCACGAATCCAGGACGAGGACATCGATCTGTCGAGGCAGCCCCACGAGTATGAAAGCCAAAGCTACTTTGATGCCATCCTAAGCTTGGCGGGTATAGCTCGAAAAATGACACAAACGCTGTGCGGTCCCATAGCTAGACGAAAAGGAATAAAATATCAGGATATAGAAAATACTTATAAACAGCTTGAGGATTGGCACATGAATACCTGCCCACCCAGTTTGCAGGTCCAATCTTCTGGTCATGATAGTTCCCGACAAGAGAGAACTCTATCCTTCAGCACGGAGATAAAGCAATTCCCTTATATCCACAGAGTAATTGCTACGTTGTTGGAACTAAATTGTTTTATGCAAGTAGAGGCCTGTGTCTCGCAGTACGGCATTGAGGAACCTGGGTCTTTGATGGGACAGATCATTGATATGCGAGTAAAATACGAGACTCTACAGGCGGCCCAAAAGGTAGCAGAAGTAGCTGGATGGATTGAGAAGCTCACTATCAGTCAGCGGACGTCTACATCCTTGTGCACGCATGTCATGGCTGATCTCGCGCCGGGAGTTATACGTAACATTTGTGCTGGCGCGTCCACCTGGTTATCGGGAAGGGCAAAAGAAATACTTCACCCGACAGCACATGATGAGATATCAAATCCTACCGTGAGCATACCTGGGTTTTCAGCTGGCAATACTGATATTGCGGGATTGTCAAAGGAGCCGGCGGGAAGCTGGATGGAGTCATTAACCACACTACGGAATATTGCCGCTACGGCCACTTCACATCAAGACACGGGATATCTGGTCGAACGACTTGACCGACAACTAAAATCTCTTAAAGAACTAGCTAAGACATATGAGGGTAAATAGTTTGACTGATAGGGTTTTTTGATTTGTGTAAAGTGCCTAGTCAACTCACCGCAGAAGTCCCGTAAAGGTCCCGCGGGACTTACAAAGCTGAGGGGCTGAGCACTCTACAATCGCCGCACACTCGATTGTTTAACTTGATAGATGTCTCATTAGAAAGTAATATTCATAAAGTTAAATATTAAAAAATCCACTGAGCAGACACTTGGGATTTCTATCTACATAAATGCAACATGGCTTCCTTTCTTCTCGGACCAATTTATGAGCCTCCTACGGGGTTGTCAACATCCGGTGTTTTGAACACTTGGAGTTCTCGCCTCTCCGAAACCCTAAACCAAGTCTTGCAGTCCGGTCATAGCGACTTTGGAGACTTTGAAGCAAACACTTCGTCAATCTCCGTCACTATAGTCTCAACTGAAGATAACGAAGATACCCCTTTCTTCGACTTCCATTACTCTTCACCCTTCCTAAATCATTCATCTGGTGGCACAGACCACGTCACGAAGAACTCGATTTACCGCATTGGAAGCATTTCTAAACTCTTTACTGTTTATACGCTTCTGGTTGGATACGGATGGGAGAGTTGGTACCAACCGGTTACCCGCTACATCCCCGAACTTCAAAAGGCGGCTTTGTCTCACACTCGGCAACCTATTGAGGATGCCTATTGGGACAGGATATCGATTGGTGCTTTAGCTTCTCAGTTATCTGGCATTGGAAGAGACTGTAAGTATCGCCCAGCGTATAGGCAGGAGTGTTAAAGCATGACGGTCAAGTGTTCATTTAAACTAGTTGATACTAATACCTTCAAATAGACGCAAATGGGGACCTGGCTAGCCAAAACTTTCCTTGGATGGAAGCCGGTCTCCCAGCACTATCCTCTAACGACATCCCTCATTGTGGTGGGAACTCTAGTCTACCTCCGTGTAATCGTCAAGGTGCGGGATTGTTGGCATCTACAACTGTGAATCATGCTAACACTTACCTAGAGTATTTCCAAGGAATAACTCAACAGCGACATCCCGTGTTTGCGCCGCAGACAACGCCTGTCTATTCCAATATTGGATTTAGACTACTTGGGTACGCGCTGGAAGCCATGGGTGGCACATCGTACAGCGCTCTCGTACAGTCTAAGGTCCTCGGGCCGCTTGGGTTAACCGATACATCGGCAACGCTTCCGCCCAAACGAGGCTCTTGGGTGATCCCTACCGGAAACGAAAATGGCTTTCATGATAATTATGGCGATGAAACACCGTGAGTACTCTGCAACTGCGGCAAAATTTCCTGGTAAGCGAAGTTCACGAATACGCCCGACTAACCCTGGAGTCAATCCGCAGGACGTCCGGCATATACTCATCGTCAGATAATCTAGCCAGACTGGGCCGCAGCATTCTGCTCAACAAGCAGCTCTCGTCTCTCGACACCCGACGCTGGATGAAACCCACCTCCCACACGTCAAGCTTATCTTTCTCCGTCGGCAGCCCTTGGGAAATATGGCGGGCACGCACCCAGATCACCAGCGGCCGTGTGATCGATTTGTACACGAAATCCGGCAGCGTCGGGCAATACACCTCGCAGCTGATCCTGCTCCCCGACTACGGCGTGTCTCTATCCCTGCTCGTCGCCGGGTCCAGCAGCGGTGCCGTCGTCACCATCGCGACGGAAACCGTGCTGCAGGCCCTCATCCCCGCGCTCGAGAACGCCGCGATCGGCCAGGCGTGCGACAGGCTTTGCGCTACGTACACGTCGGCCCGGCCGGGTGTGAACTCGAGCGTCACGATCGCCGCGGACGCCGCGGGCTTGTACCTAGAGAGGTGGATTAATAGGGGCGTGGATGTCAAGGCGGCCGCGGAGGCGTATGCGGTTGGCACGGGAAGCCCGCCGATCCGGGCGGCCCGGCTGCAGGCGACGAATCTGCGCGGTCCCGGGCGGATGGCGTATCGTCTAATTTTTGACACTACGAGCGATGATACGGACGGGCCGCCCCGGGTCTTGAACCCGAATGCGCACCAGTGGGATCAGACTGATTCGCCTATGTATGGTGAGATAGGGGTTGATGACTTTGTGGTTCATTTTGATGCGAATGGGACGGCGGTGATGATTGAGCCGAGGGTGGTGAGGGATACATTGCAGAGATCGAGCTAGATTGAGCGACTAGTCTTGATGCTTATTCTCTATAGTGTTCTTCCCTCATAGGGCTGGTTCTATATGTTTAGTATGGTTGAAGTTGTATCGCATTCACTTAGGAATAGACGTAGGTAGCTTTAGAGATAGAACATGAGAGTTCGTGCCCCCACGAAGCTGACATGCCCCCACGAAGCTGACATGTCCATGGCGTCTAGCCTCGTCATATTATCTCTCGTCTGGCAGAACTATATCCATTACCACCAATAAGTGCAGCTTCGTGCAGAGGTGACCCGACTCAGGGGTTGGCAGCTCAGGAGCGCCGACTGGCTTCCCTCGAAGCTAAGGTATGTCATTCGTCACCGACCCATTGTTTCCCCCCAAGCACAGCTTCTTAGCAACGAATTGAAACTAGCGGGAGGACGCTAGACTTGACATCGCCGCATGGAGCTTCCCGAAACCCCTTCAAGAGTTTGACAGCGCGAGGTTTAAATAGTAGGGCCGGGAGAGCACGTACTCTAGGCATCTAAGGTAATGCCGTCACTCCCGAGTGCCTTTATTCCGGACCCCTCGGGGCCATAGAGTCCTCAGGCGTTCGGCGTGATACAAACCCCATCTAGAGAGGTATTAACTGAAGTTAAATGGGTAGACAGTGGCGGGTGATTGGTTAGATTAGATGAAACATGCAGTAGACTAGACAAACAAGACGTTCTGATTAGACTGAGATGACGATCAGCTTAGGCACTGGTCTGGAAAGCTGGTTGCTAAGTTCGATATTGTTTGGAAATTACCTTTCGTCCCCCTAAGTACGTAGGTATCCTCTATAGCCGTTCTTGAATATTAAAAAAAACCACTAAAAATCTTCAAAAGCTCGGACGATGGTCTGCTGTTCAGCGATATGATATCATGTGTCTAGGCATATATGTGGGTGATCTCATTGTCTCTTTGTTAGGGCTTTGTTCACGATGGTGGTCGCTTGATGTCTACCTCTTAAGCATACCTGGTAATAAGTAGGTGTGCGCGGCCTCGACAGTTGGGGTTGGGGAACTGTCTACGTCAGTCTGCCGACCCCCGGCCGGTTGGACTTATGTCAGCACATTATTTGACATGTTAGATGGGCATTTCTTTGATTTTTTTTTTATTCTAATAGGACAATTGGATAGGACATATGACCTTTTTCGTACCTCTTGAAGCAATTTAATAGGACTTTTTTCTGAAAGACACTGCATGCCAGTCAGTCAGCCAGTACCAAACAACTTGAGCGCCGGCTGTCCTGAGGACGTAGGCATGTGTAACTGCTTAGGTACCTAGCCTTGCCTTATACGCCCACCTACAGTACTACCTACCTACAGTATGCATAAGTAATGTACTTACTCTCTACCTGGGCGTGGACCAACCTACAGCATACTCGCCCTTCTGGCCACCTAGCTCCCGGGCTTTCGCCCCATTCTCCCCCTCGCCCCCCGACGCACCCCCCACTTTAAGCAGCAGCAGTCGTCGTAGGCAGCTCGTACAGTACCTAGGTGGTGAGATGCCTACCTGTGCTAGTGCAGCGTAGCGTGCGTGGTTAGAGCCTGGCCAGAGCCCATTGGGCTCATTCCTACCTGGACCTTGGAACCCTGTGCCACCCACAAGCCCCAAGCTCGCCCGGGTGGGCCCCGCCCTGACCTCACCAAAAACCCGCCTGACAACCACTGTTGCACGGTGTCTATGCGGACAGTTGTGGAGAGAATGGCCCTTGGGTGGCCCTTGGGTGGCCCAGGAAAGGACATCTACAGGTATTCTACCTCCCCCTACCTATCCAAAGTTCCCAAGCCTCCAAGCTCTCGTGGGCCATCTTCATCATCCATCAACAACACCCCTTCGAACCTCTCTCTCTTTCCCAACTTTCCACCTCAATCCCCTTCATCTTGTCCTATCTAACCACCACTCTCTTGGGCTTGCTTGCACACTCCTTCCCTTGGGAATTTTAGCACCACTCTCCACCGTCGGGACCACCCCATTTTCATCCTCTCATTTAGCTAGCTACCTCCTTTTCTAGTCGCACAAGGCGTCTACGCAATCAATTGTCCCCAATCACCACCGATCAACGAGTGTTGCTAGCAATACTGTCCACCTCTTACACCAACAAGACACCCCCCTGTCATCATCACGGGAGCTCCAGACGGCATCTGTCTTAGTCTAGGTATCCCGTCTATCCACCTCCTTAGGATATTGCTACCGAACCACGTCACGGCCTGTCGCACCCGTACGTGCAACCAGCGCCCGCCATGGACCAGCAGCAGCAGCCTCCCCCAACTGGAGGTGTTCCTGGGCCGGCTGGACGCCGTCTTCACATCGCCCATCGCCGAAGCCCATCGGAGCTTACGCCGTTGATGAGCATGTTCTCCAATCCTGGAAGTAAGTTTGACCCCCCTTTTGTTGCTTTCGCTACATCCCGCTATATCAGGATTGCGCAAGCTTCCTGCTGCTAGGATTATTGCTATGGTTCTCATTGCACTTGTTGGATGCCAGCTAACTGTTGCTGTGTGTTTCTATCATCAGTGGAGCAACTTGCCATCCAACAACAAATCGAGCTGTTACAGCAGCAGCAACAGCAAATCCAAGCTACCCACCAGCAGTATGTGAACATGGGGATGATGCCAGCCGGCCAGCTTGGTGCTGGTGGCCAGTTCAATCCTTTACAACCCAACATGGCCAACATGCCGCAACAGACGGCATTTCAGTTTCCGAATCAGCTTCCACAGCAACCAAACATGCAGATGGGAGCACCAAACCAACCAATGTCACATCGCCGAAACCAGTCCGCCCTTCCTAACATGAGCATGGGCCCACCCCCCGCACCGTCGTCTGGAGCCTCCGGCTCTGCCTTCGGGCATTTTGATAACGTCCCAGGCCAGAACCGGGAGAATGCGCCTCGGGGCGGGCGAGGTGGCGGCGGTGGCGGCGGCGGTCACCAACGACGGCATTCGCTAGCTCTAGCAGATGCCAAGAAAGCCGCTGAAATTGCTCAGCAGAAGCGCACTACATCAGGCTTCCAGTTTCCCGGCCCCGGAGCCGATGCTAGCTCACCTCCCGAAGAGCCTAAGGCTAGTATAGCAGATACTCCTATAGCTCAGGGGTCTTCCACTCGCGGCGGACGGGGCGGACACGGGCGCAGCCAAAGCATGGCCGTGCATGGTCGCGGAGGTGCACGCGCCGGTGCACCTACCGATGGTGGTGACTTTGCACGCCGTGGAGGAGGCGCCGGTGGCCACGCTCGAACATCCTCGCGAAATTTTGAGGGCAACTGGCGCAACCAGAGCCAAGGCCCAGATCAACCCGCTCAAGGCCAGCAGGGTTTCCAACTCGGCCACCGTCCTCGCGGCTCGATCAATCAATCCATCTCTTCGATCGGGGCTTTTCAGTACCCCGGTCAGCCCCAGATGATGCAACTTCCTGGCCAGATCCCCATGATGCAAATGTATCCTGGCCAACAACTCAACCCCATGCAAATTAACCAACTTCAAGCGCTCCAAGCTGCTCAGATGAATGGCCAGCATATGGTTGGTCTTCAAGCTAGCCAACATGCTCCTCAACTTGGAGGCCAACAATCTCAGCAACAGCAGAGGAAGACACTATTCACTCCTTACTTGCCTCAGGCTACTTTACCTGCCTTACTTGGCGACGGCCAACTCGTTTCCGGAATTCTCCGTGTAAACAAGAAGAATCGAAGTGATGCGTATGTGTCGACTTCTGACGGCCTTCTAGATGCTGATATCTTCATCTGTGGAAGCAAAGATCGCAACCGAGCACTGGAAGGAGATCTAGTTGCGGTTGAGCTTCTTGATGTTGATGAAGTCTGGGGGCAAAAGCGAGAGAAGGAGGAGAAGAAGAAGAGAAAAGACATCACCGACACTAGGACAGGTTCTACCAACGGAAACGGCCCATCCAATGCCACCAATGGAGAAGATGCCACAGGAGGGGATGGAAGCATCCGCAGAAGAGGCAGTCTTCGCCAAAGACCGACGCAAAAGAAAAACGATGATGTGGAAGTGGAGGGCCAGAGTCTCTTGCTCGTTGAGGAGGAGGAAATCAATGACGAATCGAAGCCTCTTTATGCTGGTCACATTGTTGCCGTCATCGAACGGGTTGCCGGCCAGATGTTTTCAGGTACCCTCGGTCTTCTACGGCCAAGTAGCCAAGCAACCAAAGAGAAGCAGGAAGCTGAACGTGCTGCTAGAGATGGTGGTCGGAGTCATGACCACCGACAACAAGATAAGCCAAAGATTGTTTGGTTTAAGCCTACCGATAAGCGAGTGCCACTTATTGCGATCCCTACTGAGCAGGCACCAAGAGATTTTGTAGAAAAACATCAAGATTATGCCGACCGAATCTTCGTTGCGTGTATCAAACGATGGCCTATTACATCGCTCCACCCCTTTGGCACCCTTGTGGAGCAGCTTGGCAAGATGGGTGATTTGAAGGTTGAGACTGATGCCCTCCTGCGGGACAACAATTTCTCCTCCGATGATTTCTCCGATGCTGTTCTTCGGAGCGTTGGCCTTCAGGACTGGTCTATTGCAAAGGAGGACGAGGCTGCCATTAGTGCCCGTCGAGATTTTCGTGAGGAGACAATCTTTACATTTGACCTGGCCGGTACGGGTGAATTAGGCGATGCTGTTCACGTCAAGACCCAGCCCGATGGCAAGATCGAAATTGGTATTCACGTACCGGATGTCACTCATTTTATCAAACCCAATTCACTAGTTGACCGCGAGGCGAAGAAGCGCGGAACAGCTGTCCACTTGGTTAATCGTACATGCGCATTGCTTCCGCCGAAGATTGCGTCTGAGCTTTGCACACTCACCCCCGGGGAAGACAGACTAACCATGAGTGTCGTCTTTAACGTCAACCCCCACACAGGAGCTGTTGCTGAAGGTGACGTCTGGATCGGCAAGAGTATTGTTAGAAGTAACGCGAAATTGTCGCTTAAAGATATTGATGAGGCGCTAGCTGGTGGAGCCAACTTCCAGCATGAGAGTGCTGAGGTTAAGGACATTCAAATTCTTAATGTAGGTCATATCTCCTATTGTACGGCTCTTGCTTACAAATCACAGGCTATTGGGCAAAAATTCCAAGAAGCCCGTGTTGGCTCGGATGGTGAGGTCACTGCACCGCTGCGTTTGCTCCACCACCTTGACGATGAGAACATTCCCATCCAGCACAACATATTTGATACAACACCAGGAACCGAGCTTGTAGAGGAGCTTTTGTACAAGGCTAACGCCTATGTTGCACAAAAACTTGCTACTGGCCTTCCAGAGAAGGCACTGCTTCGGCGCCAAGGATCACCTAATGCTCGGCGCCTACAAACCTTTGTTGAACGCATGGGAGCCCTAGGATATGACATTGACACAACTAGCAGTGGGACTGTTCAGAATAGTCTTTTCAAAGTTGATGATAGTGACATCCGCAAAGGCATGGAGACCTTGCTGATCAAGAGTATGCAACACGCAAAGTACTTCATTAGCAGCAAGATAAACCAGCAACTACGGCCTCATTACGCTCTAAACCTTCCTCTCTACACTCACTTCACGAGCCCTACTAGACGATATGCGGATATTGTTGTACATCGCCAGTTGGAAGCTGTCTTATCTGATGGTGCCATCGAATATGCCGATGATATGGAGAGCCTGACGAAGACAATCGAATCATGTAATATCAAGAAGGAATCAGCGCAGAATGCTCAAGAACAGAGTATCCACATCGAGTCTTGCCGAATTATGGACAAGAAACGACAAGAGGTTAATGGCGACCTGATCAGTGAAGGTATTGTGCTGTGTGTTTACGAATCTGCATTTGATGTTTTGATTCCTGAATGGGGTTTCGAAAAGCGGGTACACTGTGATCAGTTGCCACTCAAGAAAGCCGAATATAGAAAGGAGAAGAGAGTGTTGGAATTGTACTGGGAGAAAGGTGTGCCAAGCTCGGCATATGTACCTGAAGATGAGCGGCCCAAGGCGGCCGCCTCACAGCGAGTCTCGAATGCAATGGCTGCGGCGCGACATGCTGAAGAAGCTGAGCGCGTCAAGAAGGAGCGTGAGGAGGCCGCGCGAAAGCAGACAGAGACAGGCACCATGTCCACAGATGATGTGGACGCGTTGTTTGATGACGATGAAGATAATGTTTCCGACGTCACTGAGGCCATGGCCGGAGCGTCGTTGGCTGAGCGCCCTACTCAGAGTGTCCCAGGGTCACCAAACCGATCCTCTTCGAACGCGGCAGGCGTACTTCACCGTACTAGGTCGGATTCGAAAGTTCCCATGGCCGAGGCTGTTGAAACCCGTCTGACGAATAAGGAGAAGTACCTCAAGCTATTCGCTCTGAGAGAGGAGGGCGGAGAATATATCCAGGATGTGACAGAAATGACGAGAGTGCCCATCATTCTCAAGACCGATCTAACCAAGAGTCCACCGTAAGTCGATGCCAGAAGCTGACGCCTTGCCGTGAGATTTTTATGCTAATATTGTGGCAGTTGCTTGACTATTCGCTCACTCAATCCTTACGCTCTCTGAACGTTTGGGTGGTGTGGTATGCATTGCTTGTAGTATTGGAGATCTTGGAGCGATGGAGGGGATGGAGCATGGTATCATCTGGATTTGCTGAACGAAAGCCAGAGAAGCGTAAGGCCTAGGCAGAATGTATCCGAAATTTTAGTTGGAGCCCCCACCCTCAGGAGCATCTCTTATTTGCGTCATCAAAAAAGTTGTTATCGTGGGATCAAATCATCAAATAGACGAAATATGTAAGGAGTTGCTGTAGTTAACTACGGCATGACGCGATAAAGCTGGGACACTCGGGACCGGGACGGCCGGCGACTCGTTTACTCCTTGCTATGTCTGAGAGTAATATCAGGCAAAATACGTCACCCAAACTTGTTTTAACCTGGCATGTTTCTTATCTATCATGCATTTTCGTGGTACCTTCGATTGGGATTTTGCCAAGCCTCAAACACTAACAACCTCTCCTATAGCGATTTAACCCCCGGCACCCCTCAACCTACAGAATAAGAGGTAGATTAGGAAAACTATCCTTGGAACTTACCTAAGTTGGTGGAAATATATGACTGCTCTTCTCTTTTTTCTTTTTTTCCGAAGTTCGTCAGCTCGTTGTTGACCCCCTCAACTTTACACCACGTCCGCGGACTATCATCATAGCGATTCTTTTATGGATGCTGATCGTGCAGTGTGATCTGGTTGTTGAGACGCATATGCGCACAACTAACCCTCAATCACGTCTAGCCCACAATATGCCTTGTTTCCACACCAGGCGCCAACGGTGTGCTCTTTAGTAGTGCCGGTAAGTATTTGAGTGCAGTTTCGCGACTACGTGGTGATTTAGGAAAAAGGTTATGTTTCGTCGCCTAGTACGTAGCTCATGTTTTAGGCCTAGTATGAACTTGTCCGGAGACTCTAAGACCCGTGGATCCATACTGGTAGGTACACGAAGCGGGCTACAGTATTCCTATCGAGACTAGACAAGAAAATAGGCTACCTACCTATCTATAGGATAGGTATGTGATTTGAAAGGTGTGATTATGCTCATTGCGAATTTTGCAGGGTAAATGCGTGACTCTCAATTTTTGGATACCTACGTAGTACAGTATCTAGATAGATAGATGTCGCTTCCTTTGGGAAGAGATCTGAGATCGGCGTAGGGGGTTTCTAATTTCGTACTCTACAGGCCGTTGTCAGCGGCCTGCAGACGATCGACTTTCAGAAAAGATTGCGACTACTACTCTCTACACAGATATGTAATCAATCTATCTACGGTACCAACAACAGAATATGCCAGGAACAGATTGCAGAGTGTTGCCGGCGGGATGTCATGTTGCAAGCAGTCACGGGATTGATTGAGGATTTGGGGAAGATCACGAATAAAATCCATAATCGGCACAGAAAGGGTATCGCAAAGTAGTTTCAGTGTCCGGGTCGATGCTCCCCCGTGCAAAAGAGCTCTCTCGGCTGGAACCCCGTGAAACGACATCTGAGGCAGATGGGCCGTCAGCCCCTAGACCCCTGGCAGCTAGTCCGTCCCCGCGATAACGCTTTCCACGGCCTCGCATACAGATAGGCAGGTAGGTACCTAGGTATCCATGGACCGCAGAGTGCTGAGTGCTGTATTGCAGCATTACAGCGGCCTGTAGGCAGGTGCTGGAGGTGCTGTAGGTAACTGCTGTAGGTACCCTAGCTAAGGTAGGTAGGTACCTATAGCACAGGACATTTATAGGACCCGGAACTGCCAAGAACCCCTGGCGCTACGCTAGAAGCTCCGTGCTAGGCCGAGTGCATTCATAGTGCCGGTAACTTGACTGGGATAGTTCAACCTCATCTCAACTCCATCTCTCCCATCTACAAACGCGAGCAGGGCCAGGGTGTTCCCATTGGCCGGCTCGGGAGCGTGCCTCGAGTTTGTTTCGTTTCCCATAACGCCGCCAACATGTGCGATTCGAGCTTCGGCACTCATCCTCATCCTCATCCCACGCGTGTGACTACGTATGTCGTTGAACTAGTCTGCACTATGCTATTCCGTGCTATGTAGATATGTAGGTATGCTGCTATGTATGGGTGTATGGGCGCGAGGACCCTAGCAGGCTCCGTCCCATCTCTTTCCTCCCCCCCTCGCACCCTGGCGCACATCTGCATCCGGAAGCGAGTCCTCGATAGGGAATAGACAATGCCGGTAGGAGGAAATCAAGGAGCATCGAGGAGCCGCAAAGCGCTGACTCTTCCTTTCTAGGGATCATCGTATCCATGCCCGGCCAGCCTTCTTTCCGTGAACATCCCCCCCCTCCGCCCCCCATGGCGTTTGATTCCGTGGTGCTGTGCTGTGCGGTGCGCTGCCATGCTCCCGTGGCTGCATAGTCGGTTTAGTTTTTATTAATGCGGCCGTGTTTCCCACCTCTCCAACCCCATTCTCACCATTCTCTTCTCTTCTCTCGCTATCCCTCTCCCGTCGTTCGTGTGCATCAATACTACTCCATAAGCGCTGGTCTGCTTCCCTGGGATCGATCAACGACTTTCACTCCTTTTAAACGTCTAATTCTTCTAATACCCAGGTGGGATTTTATACACTACAGAACAGCTAGGCTGGTTCTTGCTTGATTTTATTTTTATCGCCAACGACAAAACCCTCCTCGTAATCTAGCCGCCACTTGTCGCCATTAAACGACCTAGTGAGAAGGAAGAATTATAGAAAAAGAAAGAGATTCAGATCAAGAAATTCAAGATGCCTTCTATTACAAAGACTGCAGGGGCCCTGGCCGGATTGGTGGCTATTGCGTCGGCTCTTCCAGCTCAACCCAAGCTCTCGACAAGACAAGACGGCATCTACCACTTAGCAAAGAGGCAGAACGCTGCCGCCGCCGCCCTCGGTTTACAAGATGTCGATATCCTCCAATTGTAAGTCCCTTTCCTTTCTGGTAAACTGCCATATTATATAAAGCCAAACCGCTTACATGGATATACTCGTAGTGCCTTGACTTTGGAGTGGCTGGAGGCCTCTTTCTACCAGCAAGGCTTCGCCCAGTTCCCCGATGACCAATTCGTTGCTCTCGGCTTGAACGCCGCGCAACTCTCTGACCTCAAGGGCGTTGGAACTAGCGAGGAGGCCCACGTCGAACTGCTACAGAGCGCTATTGCCCAAGCCGGTGTCCAACCCGTCCAGCCGTGCATGTACAACTTCGGCTTCACCGATGCAGCAGGCATGGTCGCTACAGCCGCCGTTCTCGAAAGCGTGGGAATCTCAGCTTATCTAGGCGCCGCACCTCTGGTCTCCAGCGGCAGCATCCTCAGCACCGCAGCCTCCATTGTCACCGTCGAGGCTCGCCACCAGTCCTTCATCCGCAGCGCCTCGGGCGTCGCCGTGTCCCCCTCGCCGCTCGACACTCCGCTAGGACCCAAGGCCGTCTTCTCGCTCGCGGCACCTTTCATCACCTCGTGCCCCGCCGGCTCTAACCTGATCCTGACCGCCTTCCCTACGCTGACCATGACCAGCCCGGCGCCCGTCGCCGGTGTCATGAACCTTGTTGCCGGCACCAACATCCAGGTACAGAGCGACGCCGCGGCTACTGCGTCTTTCTGTGGCTTCACGAACTCCGCTGCGCCCGGTGGCACCGCCTTCACACCCTTCACCGCCGCGGCCGGCTGTGCCCTACCCCCCAACCTAGCCGGCATCGTTTACGTCACACTCACGAGTGACGGCCCGGCCACCGGCGTCCTAACAGACGACATTACCCTCGCCGGACCCATGGTCATGCAGCTGAGCTGAGCGCGCAACAAGCCGCAGTTAATTTAAGATGTCTTTTTTTTCTATCCCTATTCTTCGGCGTATTCATGGGCATGATACCTATTAGGGCCCACAGCTCCTCATACTCAGGGCAGTATCGCATTGCATTCTCCGGGAATAAGGGAAGTAGACAAGACAGACAGACGGCGGACGGAAATTAATCAAGGACAAAAGGGAAAAAACACGGGAGGCAGACAGGCAAAAACAACACAGAAAAGCGAGCGGGTGGGGGTTCTCGGTGGCTCGCAGCAGAACCCACCGTTCCAACCAACACCAGCTTAGCTAGCTTTCTTTTCGATCAATATATGTTGTCTGTTTCTCTGTCTTCCTGTCCTCTGTCTGTCTGTCTTGTCTTCCAATTAGCATATTACGCCATCGCTGTAATCAGTTCCCTTTACTGTCATGTCACCTTCTCTTCTTGTCCTTGTCATTTTACCACATATCGCTTACGAGGCGTCGCTTGTACATAATATTATTATCATCACCTTCCCGCCCTACCCGCCTCAGCCTCTGCGCGGCCGGAGGCTGAGGTTCGGACACGTGCGTGGGTTGTGCGGATGGGAGGGGAGACAAACCGGGTGTTACAGCATAGACATCGGGGATAGGGAGACGACAAGCAAGGGGAGGAACGGGTAGATAATCCTGTAGAAGGAGGACCGCCGGCGATATCCGGACGAAGACTTTATTCATTTGTTTATAAAGTAGCATAGTTGGGTTTATATCATTCTGAATTATGATTATTTTATCAGACTTGAGATTGGTGTTGGTATCTGCTAGTGACGGTGTGATTAGATGGCATGTCAAGGACTTGATGACCTTGACCTTCTTCATGTAGGCGACTAATTGTTATGCTTTTAAAGAAAGGTGCAATTTAGGGAACCATGAAGTTTTTCGCCTGTAGATTTAGAGGGCCTTGTTCTCTCGGCATGATGATTGTGTATTGTTAGTGATGGAGATGGAGCCGATAATATTACAAATCTATAATCCGCCTCTTACATCAGTATCTAGGTAGCTGTCTGAGTATTAAGGCTCTGAGTTGAAACCTAATGAGACTCATCTAATAGTCTGACGCTTACAATAGACTTGGTCAAAGAATTCACGGTTTACTCATTCGCATGTCATGAAGCAATCTCGAGTCTTCATTGTATTCCCTCTACAAACGAGACGCAGCTCCCCCTCCTAGCCTTTTTTAGCATTTGTCTGTCCTATCATATCACCACGCACAGCCTGTCTCGAGATAGGAACCGGCGCCTATCGATTCTCGTCCCGTACCGCCCGAGCGCCCAAAGAAACCCGCCGACTCTCTTATAGTGGAACCAATAACAAGCTGTCCTAAACGTCCTCGAGGCAAGACGAGGACACGAATAAACCGGGAATACATTGCGAGAAAAGGAGAAGAAGAAGTAGTACGCCACCAACTCCGGTATTAGCTGGGATGATGCCTAGTATTGTGGTGTACAGTTGGGGTAACAACGTCTTGTTGAAATCGGCGGCCGAAACTGATTTTACGGAATATCCCCCATTCAACCTGGTCCGCGCCGTCGCAACCATACCCCCGCCCTGGCCTGTTCTACTGGCCTAGGAAGCCATTTCATCTATCGACGGCGAGATATCTAGGCACTGCCGCCGAAACGCTTGGCTCTAGCCTCCGCCTTTGCGCGCTCCGAGGGGTCATCAACGACACGTCTCGGTCTCCCGCCGCCGCCACCGCCCTCCTTGCGCGACGGACCACGGTCACCACCCCGATCGCCGCCGCGATCACCACCATGGCGCCCGCCTCGGTTCCGGGTATCTCTGCCCCCGCGGCGTCTGCCCTGGTTGTTCTGCTGCTGGCGCTTCGCGCCGCGCTCGCCGTCCGCGCCTGCGTTCGAGGCGCCCTCGCGCCCGCGCTTCCGCTCGCGCTTCTCGGGAAGCGCAGAGTCGAGGCCGGAGACGAGCGACGAGTCCTGGGCGGAGCTGGTGCCGAAGCGTTTCTCGCGCTCGGCCTTCTTCTTCGCCTCCTCGTCCACGTCCTCCGCCGCCACGACGCCGAAGCGCTTCGCGCGCTCGGCGCGCTTGCGGGTCTCGTCGTCCACGCTGCTGGCGGGGAGATGCGCCGAGAAATCCGTCTTGGGCGCGGCCTCGGCGGCGGGCGCCGCGTCTTCTGTGGCTGTCTCGGCGGGCTTGTCTGCGCTGCTGGGGGCTGGGGCTTCGGTTGCGGGTTCTGACACCGCTGCTGCTGCTGCTGCGGCAGGCTCTGCTGCCTTCTCTTCTACGGGCGCCGGCTCCTTTGCGGGCTCGGGCTTGGTTGCTGGGACATCGTCGTCTGAGTAGTCGATGGGGTCTTCTTCGGCGGACACTATGATCTGTTAGAGAAGCTCGGGGACGTCCTGGTGGATCCGCATCTGCATGTAGCTGTATAATTGTGGCTGCGGTTGCACAACCGCGCACTGCAGGGACTAGGATGCATCGAGGGTATGGGAGAGAAAGAGCGCCGGGCTGGACATACCTGCTGCTGCGGCGGCGGGCTTGGGTTCCTCTGTAGCCTTGTCATGTTCCTGTAGGCGCGCAATCAGGTCGGCCTTGTTGCCAGTGACGGGAAGTTGCTTTTCCTGGAGCAGCTTCTTGAGCTCTGGAACCTTGAGCGATGCGTAGTCGACCATGGTGACGGATTGCTTGACGCTGAGGCGGATGCGGATGCGATCGCGCGCAGGGATAAGAGGAGGAGGTGGTCCGGTCTGGGGTCTGCGAGGATGATAAAGGATGGAGGATGGATGGCGGATGGCTGATGGCGGAGAATGGAGAATAGAAAAGGGAGAAAGAAGAACAAGGAGGATGGACGCGCAAAGGTTGCGGCGCTCCGAGGTGGAAAGGGAAACGGAGGTAGGTGAAGTGCCTTGGCAATGTTATGTTATGCGTTTGTTTGTATTTGTATATATTAGGTATATGGGGTTATATGGGTTTGGCGTAGGCGCGATGTTGACGAGTGCGACAAGAACAACGGATGGAAGTGGTGGTTGGTGAACTGGACTGGTCGGTTTAGCCTTTGTGCTACGGCAGGCGCAGCAAGCTCTATCAGGTACATACAGTATGAATGATGAATGGCAGGTATGATGAAAACAGGAGCAATGCAAAAAGCGCGTTCAACGGGTCCGGGCCAGGTTAGGTAGCCTACTAACCTTGCTCTGTGCACGGACCACACTATTAGATGATGATCTCTTACCTTATTTAAGTTAGTGCCTGTTGTTTTTCTTTGTGAGTTTTCGCAAATCAAAAATTAAGCTGCTACAAGGATAAGTAAGGCTTAAAAAATAAAATAAAAAAGGGAAAAAGAGGTATTATTTTAATACATTGATCAATTAACTAACTAACTAACTCACTTCTCGCTCGTCTCAATTTCTACGAGCTCATAGCCTTCCTCATCCCAGCTGTCTCCGTCCTCACCACGAGGGTTAGAGGTCATAGTAGCTGCATCCGACTCATCTCTCTTGGAGGTCATAGTAGCTACATCCGACTCATGTCTCTTGGAGGTCATAGTAGCTACATCCGACCCATGTCTCTTTTTCTGCTGTCGCAAAAAGCGTATGAGTACAATCGAGAATACAATAGTCCCAACCAACTTGCCAAGGGCATTAGTGTTCGTAGAAGGCATCCTGAGGGGTTTTACTGTGTTCGGCCTTTGGTAATGAGATAAGTTGCTGCTTTAGAGTTCGTAGTGCTGCTAACTTAAGAGTGTTAAGAATAAAAGGATGGGAGTGGAAACCCTTATATACGTCTAGCCATTCCGAAACTATTCTCCTGTTTTTGAACAGTTTCGAAGAGTCAGTGCTTGTTACACAACTGCAACTATTCCGATGAAAGAGATAATTCCAGTACATCTTGTTGTCACGGAACAGAACTTCAAGGCTAAACCACAGCACAACTGATGCAGAATGCAAAAGCAGAACGTTGTCAGGTTGGGAACCTTGACCGTTTGCAGGTCTTATATATGGGACTGTTGAAACGAAGCATGTAGCACACACACACTACGCACTCTAGAGGACTGACCACTGTCATATCGATCACTTCTAGAGATTTGAGGTTTAAGAAAACAGTAAATAGGTAATGCAAACGTATATTAAGGAGTAGCGGACCCCCGAAGGGCGCCGCTGAGAGGCGTGGCTATCTGTAAGAAGTGCTAGCTTCGGCTAACTATCTTAAATGAAGAAAAGAAAAACTAGGACTCGATGACCTAATCAATCTAATCTCCATACGGTCATGTCACCCATACCGTCTCACTGTGACACTTGTTCATGAGATCGTGAGATTTATGTCAGGTGATAAAGTAACTAGGCCCTATAGGGTGGTTATATCTATAGATTCGGCTATATATAAGGGACCTTCAGTCCCCCGTATAGATCTAGGAGGTCAGGAATCAATGAATCTATCTATTGAGCCCTATACTACACCTTCTACCTAGCTACGACAGGACTTCTATTCACTCTGTGACATCCTCCTCTGACAATTTAGAAATCAGTGTACGATGTTGTGCGCAAGAGGACGACAAATAAATACCAGACTTGTACTATTTAGACGCTCTCAAGAAAATGAGGTTATTTACAGACGTTGCGATTAAATTGCAAA
This sequence comes from Hypoxylon argillaceum, assembly GCA_022495175.1. Classification (NCBI taxonomy): domain Eukaryota; kingdom Fungi; phylum Ascomycota; class Sordariomycetes; order Xylariales; family Hypoxylaceae; genus Hypoxylon; species Hypoxylon argillaceum. The sequence goes on along the minus strand of MU378188.1, from coordinate 50,089 downwards.
AAAAAAAAAAAAAAAAAAAGAAAAAAAAAGAAAAAAAAAAGAAAAAAAAAGAAAAAAAAAAGAAAAAAAAGAAAAAAAAGAAAAAAGAAACCCAAAATTTATACTCTAAGCAAACTTTTCATTACTTATAATTATCATCATCACTAGATTAATGTCTATGAAATCAGTCTATGTGTAGAGAAAAGGGCGCTATTCGCATGAAGTAGGCGCTGAGCCTTAGCAGTTTGGTTGCTTACCTTAGGTAGGCTTCACTTGAAACCCAAAACTTCAAGTTGCAAGACCAACTCCACCCAATCTTTAGCCTCTCTAAGTACCAGGCCCGTCGAAAAAATTCTCAAGAACGCTTGTTCGTTTTCTGAGCAATTCGCCGCTACGGTGCAGCATGCAAACAGCGCGGCGGTTAACAGTGGAACGTGCTGTTCTAGATCTTCCACCTGGTCGCTGAGTGGCTTGATCAGATATTGTAGCTTTATATCTAGGATTGCCTGGGATAGAGGGTCGCGCTTAGGCTTGAAGTCGACAACTACCGTGTTAGTATCTTGATCAACGTGGCATTTCAAGGCTCCATCGATATTCTCGGGTAACCGATGATAATACAACGACTCGAAGAAAACATCGACGAATAACGGCTTGGCAAGATCAAGCATTATGGGGTGAACTCCGGCTGTTTCGTTGTCGATGAACAAGACCTCGCTAGTGCCGCCCTTTGCGCCTGAAGGGCATAACATGACGTTCCCACCGTGGCTATCTCCCCCTCCGAAAACGGTTGGGCAAGAAAGCATCTGCACCGAGTTCGGGGCAAGCATACCTTTAGCTTCGTCGAATGCTTGACGTAAAGGAGCGTAGTGTCGACCGTTAATAACCCAGCGGAACGAAAGCAATTTGTCAAGAGAGTATCTCTCCCCGGCTAACTCAACGCCTCGTCCGTAAAACTCGCGCATCCTGCGGTCATCCACTAATCGATCGTGAAAAAATCGCTGAATGTTCTGGCGAGGAGCTGGGACACTTGGTTTTAAACAAAGCGAACTCCGATGGACCCGAAGGGTGTACTCAGCTCTCACAAGCTCGACGTATAATATTGACTCGGCTAAAGCGATATCCTGTCGGCCACCAAGGATGTGAGCAAGTCTAGCCTCAGATTCCACCTTTCCACGGAAAAGGGGGAAGAGCAGCTCGCCTGAGTGCGCCATGCGAGGCTCTAGGACACGATGGAAATAACGGGCGGCCATCTTAGACCCTTCTAACTCATCTTGCGTATGTGGCGATTTTTTTACGAACATCTCGTGTGTATCACCGGGTGGTGTCGTCGTAACGATGTAAGCCTCGGAATTTCGCGAGAACTGTGGCTTAAAACCTTGTCGGATCACTCGACCCTCGTTAAATTGAGTTACAGCCTCTTCCGAGATCTTTCTGACATATGAAGGTTTGTTTATGGAAACATCTACTTGTGTCTTGGTAGTGTCCCCAAACATGAAAATATGAGCTTGTCCTTTTAAGCTGGGAACAAAGTCCACATCCGAGCTCTTCGGGCATAGCTCAGCTAGTTCTTTACTGAACCACTCAGTAAAGACGGTTGAAAATGCTGGATGTTTAGCGAATGTACTTATCCTGGGGTAGTAACCAGTCTTAGATGCATAGTGGTCTAGAAGTAGACGTTTAATCTCGAGCCCATGATACTCGCCATACACGTACGCTCCTGTAATGAGTAGATCTGAAAAGGCTCCGAAAACGCCCAAAACTTTCCTGTCCTCTGTACGCGCTGTATAAACCCACTGAGTATGCAAGATTACACCTGTGTCTAGGGTGGTCGCTTGGTCAAGTGTTGTTATCGACGGTCCATTGCCTAGAGGATGAATAGTGTATACACGCCTGTCTTTGTGAGATAGACGGTTAAGAGACGTTCTCCCACTGCTAAAATACTCCAAGCTAAGGACGCTGACTGACCTTTTGACATTGTCTTTATCGTACCCTGAGACTCTAACACAGTCACACTCGGAGAATAGCGCTGAATTAGGCGAAGGAACATGGAGATCGACCTCATTTTCGCGCTCGATGCCGATCAGATTTAGGAGGCATTGCCGGTGAAGCCTGTCACTGGTAAGAGAATACATGTCGCACTTCTTTTTAACAACTACAATACCGTCATAGTCGCTCGGTTGATCGTTCTGGGGCGATCCTGGCTTTTGGGGTTTGTAAAGTCGGCTTCCTCCTATAAAGACGCAGACTACCTCTGGCAGGGAAGACGGATTTCCCTGCAAGAAGGACGTCTTGTAATCCAGCAAAACTTGAGAGAATTCCGACATTGTGTGCGAAGTTATAATGGGTTGTGTTATGTTTTGGTTGGTATGAGATAAGAGGAATACTGAAGAAATTTGTCCTAATTAAATAAACCTGTTCGCACTTCGGAACAATGTGATTGTAATCGTAAACAATCGATTGTTTCACGATATACTAAACAAGGGCGATTAGGTTTGCTTTGTGTGAATCCTTCGTGATTGCCCGGAGCAATAATTGTCTGTAGTGAAACAACAAAATAACAGAGCAAGCATAATGAATCATTGTTTCTTTACTGCTCACCCAAACATAATTAGTTCACCTAAGCGATATCTATACTAATTATGCGAATGCGAGTAGCAACCTGCCAATAAATGGCTGTCCTTCGCATCCCGCATTTCCTAATCCCGTAATAGACAATCCTGCCTAGGCTCGGATAGAAAATCCACCGAGTGCTCGGGTGGAGAGAACCGGGAACAACAACGCTTACCTACTACGCACAATGTTCCTATTATCTATGCTGTTGGATATACTTAGCGTTGGCTTACGCGCTTGGCTAGCTCGCACTCTCTTAATACCCATGTCAGCAAGATCGTAACAATGGGAAAGTAGGATTGCTCCCCTTACATTATCCTGGTCCTGTGAGCCAGCGCCGCAATCGAGGGATAGTCTTGCCTCACTATCGTACGTGTCACGCAGTGCAGCTTGCATTGAATCAAATGGACAAGAGAGTTCATATTCATTATGAAGACTATATATAGGTTAATGAATACCTTAACAAACACATTCTTTCATACGCTATAGTTCACCATCTATGTTTACCAAGTCTACCGCATTTAACCCTTGCTTCTAGTATTTTTAAAACTTATAAAAGAAGCTAAACTTCCGGTACCAAAAAATACTCCTTTCCTTAACCCTACAACATTTGTGATCACTTTCAAAATGCCTATCATAACGCTACTAAGGAGTACTTTTACGGCTAGTGCCCGAAAAGTATATAGAGCAGTCGGGTTCACAAAGGGCTATAACTTTGTCCTATGGCTCATATTTGGCGGTACTCTTTTCGCATTCTCCCTTATACGACTCGAATACATCGACTTCTGGGGAGTCTTTTGCAACCCTGACCGGAGACGGGCGTCCGGCGCGATGCCCGGGGAGTGCTTCTATTTCATGAAGCCTGGCCGCTACCAGATCGGCATCATCTTGCATCTAGCCACCATCTTGCCCGCAAGCCTGCTCGCAGTGGTACAATTTGTTCCCATTGTGCGGCAAAAAGCTATGTACCTACATCGCATCAACGGCTATATCTCGGTGTTCCTGTCCATCGCGGGCACGGCTGGTGCGCTAATGATAGCCCGGCATTCGGCCGGAGGTGGTGTCGATGTGCAGACTTTTATCGGGGCACTAGCCATCCTCTTCCTTGGCTCCATGTGTTTGGCCATGATCAATATCCGGCGACTGCAAATTGATCAACACCGGGCTTGGATGATTCGTGCTTGGGTTTACGTAAGTACTCTTATGGAAAAGATAAGGGGGGGGGGGGGGGGGGATATCTGCAAAAGCACTATGCTAACATTGGTAAATATAGGGGAGCATCATCATCACGATGCGTATCGGCTTGATTATCGGCGCCTTGATAGTTTCAGCTGCCGGCGGACATTACATGGCACAGCCCTGCGACAAGATCAACCATACGCTTAAAGGCCAGAATATTACGATGAAGTTCTATCCGGAATGCGCGCCTTTCTTCTCCGGCGAGAACTTGGACCAGCACGTCGCAGTGAAGGCGAATTTCCATGGTGACAATATTATGGAGATCGCTACCGCGTTTAACATTATCTTCGGCCCTGCTTCATGGGTGGCCCTCATAATCCACATGATCGGTACTGAGCTCTACGTAAGACATTGTGACCGGGTGTTGAAAGAACCTCGCGCTGACGATTCAATAGCTTCGCCTCACACCAGCTGAGCACGAACGGTTGCGGAACGTGTCCTACCACCGCCAACTGAAAGCAGGGATGAAGAACCCTGGAAGCGCTGGCTGTAAGTAATTCTCAAGGTTTTTTTTTCTGCCATTTTGAAGTGTTAAAATGACAATTACTGACTAAGTGTTATAGGGACTGCGGATTGGCTGGGTGATGCGAACAAATGGGTTCCTAAAACACAGATGACAACTAAGATTGTTAGCGATGACAATAAATCTGTTCAAGGGGCGGTGACCTCTTCTACCCCGCTCCTTTCTAAAGATTCATCATAGAGTTATACGGTTGTGTTGGCGTTTAGGAAATGGTTTCCCTTGTTTTCAAGCTAAATAGCAAATTCGCAATATATCTATACTGCCTGGAGGCTTGAGTTGTTTCGGTATTGGCTTTAGTGGATGATTCTAAACGCACAACTAATTTGACAGGTAACACAAAGAAATAAAATTGAGGAGGGCTCGTAGAATTGGACATATGGAAAAAAACTGTGTGAAACGCCAAGTATATATCGCTAACTTATAGCGCTGAAGGATACTATGTATGTCTCTTCTGAGTCGTTGACCAGTGCAAGCTGTTATCAACCTTATATACTCAAGGATTGATGCGGTATTTTAAGATCTCTTAGGGTTATTTAATCGAGGCCGCTGCTCAACAATATAAGCAGACCTTGCTGCTTTTTCCCGACCTATTTGCTAAGTAATTGGTGAGATAGTGCGTCGTCCCTTGAACCCCCCTAAGCTGCGACGGGCTTCATATGTACGTATAGAGCGGGTTTGTCCCAAACGTTGAACGCCTTCTGGCCTTCCAACCAGTCACGGCTCTCATCGGCTAGGCTCATGTCGAAATTGTAGATAAGCCTGGCGAGGATCAAACGCATCTCGGCGTATGCAAGACTGTAAAAGCGGCGGATGACAAGTTAGTGAGAAAAATCGTTGATTCTATATAAAGAAAGGAATAGGAGATGCAAGAGGATAGAGAAGCTTTAAGGCAAAACTCACTTTCGACCAATGCAGTTGCGGGGTCCGACACTAAAAGATTGCATAGCATCTAAAGAAGCTATTAGCGATAATGTATACATCAGATACTCCCATTATTCAAAGTCCAAACTTTGCTCCTAGGGATTGCTACTTGAAAGATTAGAGGGATAGGGCATCACTTACCAAGCGTATCGCCCTTGTATTTAAGATCACCCATCCACCGCTCAGGAGCGAACCCATAAGGGTCAGTCCAGTATCTCTCGTCGTGGTTTACGGCGTACTGGAAGACAGAGACGATGGTCTATCAAAATTACACTCGTTAGCGACTTTCTTTACACCCCCTATCTTCTAATTCGTAAAACGGACGACATCATGAAACTCAAGGCGCAAATGAGCCCAAATCACCGTGCGGATTTCTAGAAGGGGAAGTCATCGCAGAATATGGGAAGCGAGGGAGAGAATCTGGTTAGGCTTGAAGGGGCTAATAGCCTCATGGAGCAACTTACACCCTCTGCTACGAATCCGCCGTCGACCATCGCGCCACCCTTCGGCGCCTGTCGGGGGAGACCTGTAGTAACCGGGGGGTAACGGCGGAGAGACTCGTTTAAACATGCCAGCATCTAAACAGTCCAAGGGTCAGCATATTACCCCCGCATGTTGAAGTTTCCGGGTATATCGGAGTGCAGCCAGAAAGAGGAAGCTGATAGGTGAGCGGTTTGTGCTCTTGCAATCCTCTAGCTAGAGAATCAAGCCTCCGGACTTACATATGACAGACTACCAACGCTCGTCAACGTGATCTCCTCATCGCTCTTAAAAGCCGACCTGACCTCCTGCTCCAGCTTCCTCAGCTTCTCGGGGTGGGTCAGCAGCAAGAACGTCGCCCCGCTCAGCAGGGTGGCCGTGGTCTCGGAGCCGGCGATAATGAGCAGCGAGGCGTTCATGGTGAGGTGGTCATGACCGAGCTTGAGCTCCTCCTTGCGCCGCAGCAGGCCCTCGAGGAAGTCCGGGCGCTCGCCGCCCTGCATGCGCTCGCCGACCTTCTCGTGCACGATGGCGCGGTGCTTGTTCTCGGCCAGCAGGCTCAGCTGGTTGACCCACGCGATCGGCCGCTGCAGCCCGAGGCGGTACATGCCCTGCACGACGGCGCCCTGGCGGATCGTGGCGTTGACGAGGCGCACCCACGGGTGGTACTCCCCGTTCTTGAGGCAGCCGAACCCCCCGGACACCCCGAAGCTGAGGTCCGAGATGATGTCGAACGTCGTGAAGTTGTACCACTCGCGCATGTTCTGGCTCGTGCCCCCGCGCGCCACCGCCGCCTTGAGCTGCGCCACCAGCAGGTTCACGTACGACCCGATGATCGGCTCCTGCTCGCGCATCGAGCGGTCGCTGAAGCCGTGCGACATCTGCCGCCGCAGGTGCCCGTGCTCCTCGCGCTCCGAGTTGAGCAGCGAGTTGGCCACGTTCGGCCCGAAGATCTTGTAGACGCCGTCGTATTTGGGGAACTCCTCCTCGCCGATCTTCTTGTGGCCGTAGATGTCGCGCCAGGCCTGGGGGCTGCTGAAGGCAAGCTCGTTGGGTGCAATACGGACCACTGGGCCATATTGCTGGTGTAGCTTGTTGACATGGAAGGGTAGACGGCCGTACAGGAGCTCCAGAGTACGGGGGATGACCGTCATGCGATGAGAAAGGGGTCCGGGGTATTTTCGCAGGGGGTGCAGGTATAGATTGTACAAGACGTGCCCTATGATGTACACGATCCCCTTTGACGATGTTTCTCGTTAGTTTACATCGTCTTTCTAGATAGCCGGAGTAGTAGTGCGAAGTTGCTAGCGCTATAACGCGGCAATGAAGGCGAACTCACAAGCACAAGCCCGTTTCGGGCTAACTCCAATGCGCCGGCCATGGTGTTAGTTTCAATAGTTTATAATATGGGGTATGATGTGATGATGCTACGCAGATAAGTTAATCCCCGTCAGGAATAGTGTCGTTGAGGTATGAGGAGCAAAGGGGAACTACGCTTGGGAAGCGCAGACTAGTTAATGTATGTGCCTCCGCAGATCTTGTCACGACGGACCTTAAGCAAATATATATTTGAGCCGTTTTGCGTGTCTAGCTTATGCAATAAAATGGCTGTGCTCAAGTACCGCAGTGGTGGTTATATAGAAGGGCGTTGAGCAGGGGTTTTCCAGTACTCTGTATGGCCACGATATAAGCCACAAGCATCATTAACCTACAGTAGAGCGGTAGAGGCATGAGACCAAGGACGTGATGTAACCGTAACAGGTTGGGCAGAGCCGGCAAACTTCGCCCGTTGAATCGGCCTCGAACCATAGATCCGACCCTCCATGTTCGGGACGGCGGGGCTCAGCAAGCTCCCGAGGTAGTACATGGGGTGGTGGCAGTAGTAGCCTAGGCAGTGGTGATGACCATCTGGAAAGGCGGATTTGGTAGGTGGTATACTGTAGGAAGTAGGTATAATAGGTACACCAACCCGGGATTCCGTCTTGTTGCATTCTTCCTTGCGGATCGACCTCGGAGACTTATTGTGAAGAGGCATGTTTACCCGCGACTTGCTTGAGCTGAGGTGGTTGCAGTCTTGTTGCTCCATAGAATATCCGACCCTCCGCAAATTGCGAAATACGCATATATCGAACCTTGATTGCGATCTGGCTTGGCCTGTCCAACAGTGGGTAGGTATTCAAGATCATCGACGTGGTTTGGTTCTTAACTCCGCCTAGATGGGGCAACCGGTAGTTCTAAGTCCATCTAACCCCATCCTCCTGCAGTAGCATGGGCATGTGTGGCCTGATTTACCGAGCATGTACGCGGCTAGATTCATTCCCCATGGTCATAGGTTAGCGAATTGTAAGTACAAGAAGTGATGTTAGAAGTAGGTATACGGATGCTTATGTATGCTGTACGCATGAACATACCCTCTAATACACTCACCTAACATTGAAATTTGTGTACCTACCTGTTCATGTGTTGCGTTTATTGCCTACAGTGTAAGGCACAGGATTAGACTAGACTAGAAGGAGTACCTACTCATTGTTGATATGGCGCTTATTTGAGCGGACATGAAGTCCCATATAACAGAGATTAAAAGTTAGCATATGCGGGACGATCCGCCTGACAGCATGCCTAACTCGGATAGCGTAAATAGCATACACATAGTACTACTACTGTAGGTACAGTACAGTCATCATAATTCTATGTATAGCACAGAGTACAGCCGCTACATGTACGAATAAGCCACCAGGGATGACAGATCCCTTGGCAACTGGCGACAATAGGGTAAGGTATTATTTATCGTCCAACCCGTTCCGCCGAAACCCGGCCTATATTGAAGTCGGTTCCGTATTAGAGTCGGGAGATGCCGATTGGACGTCGGCAGGATTCATGTTCATTAGATAGGTGGTTCAACGGCTTCGTATATACACATGTGCACCGTCTACAATAAGGATCGAGATGATCGAAGTAGTCTAGTAACCTCACTATAAATACCTCGTAGGTATCTCGCTTGGCATTTTCGGGGTATATAAACTCCTTTCCTAGCTAATCCTGAGTAGGGAAAACATGCATAATGTACATGTATAAGCTACAGACGACAAAATCGCATAATAATTCCGTATTTGGAGCGGCTTACATTGGTAAATTTGGCTTGCCAGATGACATCATTGGGTGTACAGTGAATATGTGTAGGGCAAAGCGTTAGAAGAGCCTCAGATAAGCGACTTATTGCCTATTGTGGAATGATGGCCATATATCGTGGGAATTAACATATAATGGACGCAATTTGAAGCTGTAGAGATAGGAAATCGAAAATCAGAAGAGAGGGGCAAATTAATGTTCGAATTATGCAGAATATATTTGCCGAATATTGTTGATTCCTGTTTTCTTAATTGGAGGATTAGTGTCCATGTGATTAAATCGTCGAGCAGTTGATCTAGGTCGCCATTGGGTAAGGTGTAGTCTAGATACGTATGTAAGTCTAGGTGTGGTGAATTTGATAGGTAGTTCCGCCGTAGCACGCGGTACTCCGCACACCGTCCCTCTCCATAGACCGTGCATAGACCGCCGGGGCATTTGCGGATTTCGGAGTTGAGCTGCGGGTTATAGAAATCCACCCCACGCTATTATGCCTTAGCGGCAAGGGTTGCGATATCCGGATAGGGCTAGTTTTGCTGGCATAGACCAATCATATACCTTAAATATATTGATTGGTTACAACCTTAACTTACATCCATACCAATAATTGGAATGAGACTTGGTAAGCTGCAAGAGGCTGCGAAATTCTTCATAACGAGGTAGGAATAAAGTGTAATTGTGACTGTAACTGTGACTGTAGTCGTAACTGCAAGAGAGGTCGTCTTCGAGCCGTTATGCGGTGAGAGATCCAATCCCGTAAATTGACGGCTTTATGCAGCGCTCTAGAGCTGTCTTGCATACTTGTACGAGCCCAGGCCGTCGTCACCAACGCCGATCCTTACAAATTTCAAACCGCGTCTCATCGCCATATTCGGACTACCTACTTATCAATGCAGCCATAATAACATACCTATTCCGCGCAGTAAATATCGAGATACTCTAGTCAACCGCGCGGGCGACGAGATTCCCACGAATTAGCCGCGTTAAGCTGAAGGCGCCCGCGAGTCAGATAGGGCAAAATACCATACCTTAATCCGACTCAGTTAGACGCTCGCCCGCCCATGTCCGTCACATCGTGCGCTGTCCGCTACCGTGCCAAGAGCGAGGCTTATTGGGTAAGATACCGATAGCATGCGTGACAACCCCTGGCTTACCTATTCTAGGCCTCCCGCGGTAGTGTGCGTATGTAGCCAAGATTATCCCTGTAATGGTAGCGATCAGCTGGTTGGCGAATCTAGGCGTGTCGCCTGCAGTGGTGGAAACTTCACATGGGGGGCCTCTCAATCTATCGAGCTTTGGGGGGATAATAACGGGCCGTTCATCACGTCCGAATTGGCATTGCCTTTCGTGAAGCCATTTAATCATATTGGATAGTCTCAGTCTCATTGGCATATCCTCATAAACATGGATGAATATGTTAGAGGAGTAGGAGCTAGGTCTTGTCACACTAATCTGGCATTCCGTACTAGGCAAGTACCACGACGCTACCGAATAAACCATGGCCTCGGCCGAACCATAGCGGTTAAGGCTGATAATTTGCTTCATATGAAAACGCTGTTAAACTGAGTTGTTGTTTCGCTGGACTTGTGACGACTTGTATAGCCCGTTTGATAGAACGGACCCATTTCACTCGAAGGCGGCCTTAAACTGAGGGGTGTTATTTTTATTATTATTGTAAGCTTATATCCTAGGGCCGCATCAATATAGCTGCATAGAAAGCAAAGTGACTGAGTACAGAAGAAGAGAGTCAAATCCGTCTCCCTGATATGCGGCCTATAAAATCCATTCAACAAGTCCGAGTATTAAACGAACCCTGTCCCGCCAACTCTATGCTACCATCCCCGAGCCCCACCGCTCGCCCCAAATGCAACCGTTTCGCCCAGAATACCTCCGCCGTCGCTGATCTATGCTCTTTGATACGACACGAAAGAAATCATGTAAATACATAGAGGGGGTGTCCCGTCGTGTAACCCGAGCCGTTGCGCCCTCGCGAGATGACCGTTGTTGAACAAATGAAAAGAAGACCAGATGAAAAAGAGAAAGGGGTATCAAAAATCAACCGATAACAACCTCTTGCGTGACGAGCCCATAAATCCATCCTGCTTCCATAACTGAAATGCACTGGAAACACCACTTGTTAACATTACCACCGCTGCCTCCTCCTTTGGGGGCGACACCCATTTCGCCGCTCTCATCCCGGACTTCTTCCCAAACGTTAAGTAGAATACCCCGGCTTCCAAGGCGTGAGAAACAACGGCTACCTAGCACGATGTCCAGCACCACGCTGGGATTGTCTGTTGCCTTTTTTGGAATAGTAGTTACTATAATGCGCTTTTCCATACCCTGGTATTTCCTCAAGTTCTGGCGCGTTCCTTGATCTGGGCGTGTCACTTCGAGGAAGCAGTTGCCGTAATCCTCCCATTTACTGGCCGACACGAGCAGGTGCAGCCGGACCTTCAGGTTATTGGTTGTGAGGCTCATCTTCGCGACAGTCGCGCTGTTAGCGGCACTAACGGATGGTGAGCGGGGTGGTGTGCCCGAAGACGTTGTATACATCGAGTTCTCGCCACTGGCGAATCGAGATTGTCGATGAACTGAAGACATGGCAATATTGAACTGTCCGCCACTGCCCATGAGCTTCTTGAGGAACGAGGAAGCCGATACACTGGAGGGAGATGTGCTGCCGGCGGATTGTGAAGGTGCTCGAGCAGAGGCACGATAACTATTCTTGCGACCGAACCAGCTTCGGCGATGACTACTGCCATCACCGTCATTTTGGGCGACATGACTCTGTCCAAAAGCACGGATTCGGGTTTCCTCTTCGAGGGCCTTGTATTTCGCGTTGTCCAAACGAGCACGGTGAACTGCCATATATAGGGACTCACATTCTTGGAGCGAGGGAGCCCGGAAGCGGAAGAATGAACTTTCTATCTTGCTCACTTTGGTATATAATCGAGCGTAACTCAAGACCGGAGACCTTATTTCGAGATCAAGAGCTGTGCTGGTCCGCAGCATGACCAATGGTGTGAGGTCTAACGCAATGAGTGGACGGTCTTCCTCATGGCTAGGCTCTTCCGAGGAAGTGTGCGTGCGTCGGAAAGGATAAGCTTCGATTAGACCTGGCGTTGTTACAATGGAACAGATATCAGGCCAGAGATCTTTCCAGCATCCATGTTTGTTATCCCAGTAGGAGATCGTTGCGAGCGACTTGAGGAGGTACTCTGGTCGTCTACTAGTGATTTTAAGCGTACCCGCCTCAGAGGCCGACACAGAAGATGTGGTGCTTAGTGAGCTTCTTGAAGTAATCGATTCTGTGTGAGGCCTGGATTCTCTTATTATACTGATAGCAGGAACGGCATCAGGCATGTCGGCGGCCTCGAGCTCATCGTCAGAAGACTCATCCGAGTACGAGTAATTCTCTTCTGATTCTGAGGAGAAGGAGCTCTCAGATGATTCATCGGATGGATAGTATTCATGCTTGAGAGGTGAAGAATTTCGTCGTTTAAGACTGGAATACGCTTCCTCGGGGGGCGCAAGTTCTGTAGAATTCTTTGCGTCTAAAGTTCGATGTACTGGTGGGGGTGGTGCACCGTCATCCCTATATGAGGCAGTGTCTGGAATTTCTTCATCGACGGTTGAGAGATCTCGTTCCAAGTCTTCCTGCTGTGCGTGAATGGGTTGTACGTATTCATCTTGCGTACGGGAGGCTGATAGCTGATTTCGAGATTTGGAACAGGTATCTCTAGTTGGAGTTTTCTCTGAGGATGGAATTGCAGGAGGTGGCCTGGTTGGCGAACTAGGATGTGGTTGGTGATACCCTTTGGGAGAATGAATTGCGGACTTGGAGGAGCGCTGGGAATGACGTTTTCTCTCTCCTACTGGAGTGTCCGAGGCTGTAGAGCTTGGTGACAGTAGCATAGCCGTTGAGTTAGATATAGTAATCTCCTCGAAAGATGGTGGTATTGGGGTACTGCCAAGGATCTTTAGCCAATCCAGAACTTGTTCTTCATTGTCGGTTGCTAAAGTAACAAGTTCAAACCATTCGTCTTTATAGCCCCTGATCATGACGACCATCTGGTGCTTATCATCCCCCCTCCGAGCGGAAATATGATTGCCGGTAATAGGGGCAAAGAGCAGCCATGAGCGGCCACCGTTACCAATTTCCCTTATAAGAAGATCGCCTGGATCAGACTTGAAAAGTTGATTGTCTCGATAGACTAGTTCTACTTGACAATTAAGACGTTGACCATTTGAGTGCCGGAGATCGAGAGAAAACGAATCTTTAGCATAGACTTGTCGAAATCTATCAATCCTAACGTTATCGACAGCTTCCATGGTCTCTAAATCACGAGTACGGCTCGTGTCGGTTTTTCTTGCATCTTCGTCAACAATTCTTGCCGTTTCTTCTTTATGCCGTTTGCGTGCTCTCTCTTGAAGCGCTTGCCATTTTGACGCGAGGGATTCGTATTGTGGGGTACCTGCGACAGCCCGATATCCCTATTGATTTTAGTTACAATATTCAATCGATGGTTATAATCGACCTACCTCAATGAACTTGGTTATCCATTTTGTGCGAACCAAGGGACGTTTCAGGAGGTGTGCTACATCTATACGATCTCCATTTTCGTTAAGAATATCACCTTGCTCGTTGCGGGGCATCGCATCGATGAGCGAATCCTCGTCATCAGGTGATGCAGGCGCTAAATTGACGATGATGCCTTGGAATCCGAGTCGCCATACATCGATATAATCCTGGTAGGTTGGTGTAATAGTTTCGAGCCATTGTGGTAGTCTATGTATATCAGTCATAGGGCATCGCCGATGGTGGTTCTTGAGCTTTTCAAGAGCTATGCCCATGCTCACCACTGCCTTCGGAAGTGGATCTTCTTTGTATGTGCCTCCCGGAGATGTGAAGAGGTCCCCTGACGGATCCCTTTTCCCGTGGACGAACTGAGACAGAAGGACTGGGATGACACCGTCGACAAGTGTCTTGAGTTCTCGTGAATACAAGTTCTCGTCCCTCGCGAACTCCTGTAGAAGGTTTTCTACGGTGGCATCACGAAGGTGATTGGATACCCGTCTCACGCTATGGGCAGAACGGAGACTTCGGCTGCGACTTGGGGTTGAAGAGTCGTCGGGTAAGGAGAGTACCGATATTAGATCAGAGTGTTTCGTGAGCCGCCTCTTTAGCCCAGACTTTTGACTCCGTTTACGGGAGACTGCTGAACTTCTAGTTAAGCCTGCGTTCCGTGTGGTGGTAGTCTGGGTAATAGTGGTGTCAGAGAGCTGCGAAGATAATTCCGATTCTAGTGTACTAAGGGTTCCGGGATCGGAAACAATAGTGGAAAGCTCGTGGATGCCATTTGTAGGCGGTCGTCGTTTCGGGTTGAGAGGGCTCGGCTTTAGACTTGAGGATTCTGTTGATATATATGAATCTTCTTCGTCAGAAGGAGTTGGACTGCGCCTTATACCAGAAGACCGGGGTCGCTCTTGATGCCCGACCGTTCGGTCACTCTCATCATCCATTATCTCGTCGTAGCTCGAGTATTCCGATCGATTAGGAACATGGACGGTAGACTCTCCACGAAATGCATCTCGGATCTTCTCCTTAAACCCCCTCTTGGAGGCACTTTTCCCAGGAGTGGGTGAGGCTCTTGTAGCCTGACTCCTTTTAAGCCCACTTGGAGATGGAGTCATTTCTCGTTCATCGCGGGGATCGTCATATAGAGGCTTTGATGAGGGCTTCTGTTCATTTGGCCTGTAATAACTATCGTCATCCTCATTGGGATTTGAAGATAAATTTCGCGACGGTGAGGCGGAACGCCGTGCTTTGCTCTCAGATGCCCATTCTTTCTCAATTGAGCTCATCTGAGGCTCATCAATATCTTCAACTTGCGTGTCGACAAATGGGTCTACAGTATCCTTCAACCAATTTTCAATGCTTGGTGGTTGATTGACAACAGGTTTTGGAGGATCGACCGTTTCTACCAAAATCTTCTTGCCTTCAGTCAGCGCTTTCTTAAGGACGTTAGTAGCGCCCCTAAAGCTAGACTGTCTCTTGGTCTTTGGTCTGGTGGTTGGACGGCCGCCCCGTCCTCGCGGCAGTTCCAATTCGCTGAAAGCAGAATAGCCAACAGGAATATCTGAAAGTGGTTTTTGTGGTATGCTGGATGGTACGACTGACTTTGCCTCTGAACTACTAGACCACGAGTCCCTATCTGACGTATCATCATCCGGTATAGTTTCAGTCTCAGTCATGCCTTTTGAGCGTTTCGGCCGGGCGGTAGATGGCTTGTTTGCGTTGGCCTTTGTCGGTGCCCTCACTTTTGCTGGTGTTTTAGGTCCATCTGACACTTGATCTTCTGTTGCAACTTTGCCCGCTGAAGGTGATCGGCGACGAGATGCATTCGTTGCATTGGTATTTGCTACCTTCGAAGTTTGTGTTGAGGGAGCCCGAACAGTGCTCGAGTCCTTCGATGTGGGTCGGAGAGGTCGGACTCGGATTCCATCATCAGCAAGAGTCTTTGATTGAGGTTTCGCCTTCTTGTTATCATCGTGCGTTTTGTCCATAGAAAGAGGTCGAACGCGAATACCATCATCTTCAATTGTCCTCGACTTCTGTGGTTTATAGACTCCGGCACTGCGTGTCGTGCTGGACCTGCTGTCTACAGCATCGCTTTCGCTTAGGATTTCGCTGGGTACGGGCTTTACTCGTATGCCATCACTACTGCCGACTGACTTGTTTCCAACTGATCTTGGGGTGTGAGTGCGTTTGCGTGGTTCATCTGGTATTTCCACTCTGCTCGCCCACTCTTGAATCTTCTTGGAAACCGGTGGATTTGGGCTGGGCCGTAACAGGAAATCTTTAGGAAGAGGAGAGCCGCCACTCTCCTGTTGTTTTGGCTTTGGTGCCGTATTTTTTGAAGGGCTTTTGGATTTGTGATCCTTCACCCAATTCGTATCACTCACGACGCGCTTTTTAGGCGGGACCGTGGATACGGATTTTTTCTGATCCCCTGTATTTGAGTCGTCTCCCTCTGTGCTCTTTGCGACAGGCAGCACGTTTAGGGGCGGCCTCTTCTTTTGACGCATTTTTATCTTCACACGGTCTTCCTCGGTGACGCTTTCTTCATCCACATGAACATTGACCTCACTGGGCTCGGATGGGGCAGCAAGTGGATCGGCTCGAGCCATTGCATTTGCATTTGCTTTTTGCCATTTTGTAACTCTATCGCGCACGCCTCCGGGAGCTTGGACTCGCAATACAGCAGCTTCCCGCATCTCTTGTTTGACGGTTTCAAGGCTCATTCGCCGTTGCCGGATTATTTCCCTGGCAGCCTTTTTGTCTGCCGCAATACGAGCTGGCGATGGACGACCAAGTAAAAAGTCGCTGAGGAGCGTCGGGGGTGGTCTCATCGTCGTCGCTCGACGACGAGCGGTGGCGGGCGTTTTCTTGGCCGCGCCATCTTCGCTAGTCGCCGTAGTGTTGGCATCCGCGGTAGCGGTTGAGTCGGAACTGGGAACATCCTTCTGTGTGGCGGCCTCAGGCTGAGGGGATTGAGGACCTGAGGGGTCAGTTTCTCCGTCGGTTGATTTCGGCGCTGTCATGATCTAGACAAGACATCAATAAAAGGTTTGGCCACATTCCTAAGAGTTTTAGACGACATGGAGAGACGGCGGGGTCTGCCTGAATCACCGTGGCCCGTGGAAAGACATCGGGAGTGGCATGCCTCAAGACCACACGTGTTTAAGGAGTTGAAAAATGGAAAGGCATTTGCTTACCTGGCCGCATCGTAATCCTCATCCAATCTAGGGACAGCTAGAGTAGATGGATTGTTGGTAGTGTTTAATTAGGGGTGGTGCGCAAATTAGAAGAGCAGAAAGGGAGGGGAGTCCAGCTGCCCAATAAATTTTCGGTGTGTAGTTTGCGTATTCGCATCAAGATGATGTTCAACAACACAACCAAACTTGGTTGTCCCGATGGTTACTTCGAGCTGGGCAGTGGCTTAAGAGTGATGAATTGGCTATTATCAACACCGATTGTAAAAAGTTAAAACGCTCTGAGGAACCTAAAGCTAACCACGTATGTCACGTCAGAATGACTGACGTGTGCAGTCGCTTCTTGTTGTGCTCGCACTTTGTATTATTATTATTAGAAGAAGGGAGAGCAGTTACGGGGAGGAGGTCTTGGATGGTTTGCTGCTGGTCCGGTGCGCATGAGGACCACCTTAGATAGGTAGGTAGTGGTTGGTTTCGCACCTTCCCTGTGCATGTGAGAGCTCCTGGGTATAAACTCTTTCTGGGTAGGCATACCATCGTCATCGCCCGGTTTGTGTTAGGTTAGTTAGGTGGAGAATACGTAAGTACATACGGACTGCGGGACAGAGCTGTGCTCCCCTGGCAACCAATAGTGGGGGCTACAAAAGGTAAACAATGCCCTGGCTTGAGTCGAATAGTGCCAAGTAGGCGCCAAGTGGGATGGAAGTGGGGCTCGCGAGACAGGGGGTTCGCGAGTCTAGGTTGGTAGAGTGGGACCTATCAGGTACTTACTAGCGGCTTCTAAGAGTTTAGTGGCCCCAGATAGACCAACAATGAAGCCACAAATCCCTCGAAAGAGGCTTCATTGTTCCCAAATGTTGTACTGGACATTTATATTGACGTTTCAGTCCGACTTGGCACGTTAATGGAGAAATACTCTGTTTACTACTCTATTATGTCGGTCGGTATACCTACCTACTCTCTAGGTTCTAGAAACCACCCAATCGCGCGTTATCCAAAGCCAGCCACGGTTTGCCCTGGCTGCTTAAAAAAGCAAACATTTATTCTATATTTGTTAAATTCGGGCTGAATGATGCATGAAAATGCGAACGAGCACTTGGCAGCATGTCCGACTATCACCTTGAATACCGATTGGACACTATTAATTTGGGAGGTAATAGGGGCAACATTACGCTATACAGATTACCTACTGAAGTGGAAGACTTATTCAGCATCTGCATCAAATCATAGTAATAAAAATGCCAGCGAGGGCATAACCTATCAATCAGACCCTCGACGACCTGCATCAATACCCAAGTAATTAAAGAACGAGGTTTCATGAGTTCACAGTATAATATTACTAGCAGGGGTTCATACAGAATATCTACAGCTCACCCCGCAGCCATTTATAAATGGTTCTTTAACAACACTCAACATTAAGAGGAATGTTTGGACTCACAAGTACCGAGTCATTACAGGGATAGCACAGCTCCGAGGGAAGCTTGCATTGAAAAGCGGTACCTGTCTTCAAACGCCACTGTTCTATCGACTAAGTTTACTTGATTGTGTGTGTGACATGGCTCGAGCTTACAACGTTTGGTACCTGTGGGCAATGAAAAGCTTTTCTCATCCGGCGTGGCTTTTGCTTATAGGATGCCAGGTTACATTTTCCTGTTCTATAGACAACTATGCCAGTTGCAACGCTTCATCGGTACGGCACACGCGCAAATCTTACCCCAAATCAAGCTCTAGTCTACCTTTGCTATCATTTGAATCATAGGTATTTTCCCCCCTTCGAATGTGGATTTCCGCATTCGGTTCCATTTCTCTAGGACCTCCACAGCGGTTGGAGAAAAAACAACACCGACTTTCAACAAACTAGCCTTATCGCCGGCTCCAGAAAACATATATCCATCAATTGCTGCCTACTTAAAAAAACGAACTAGAATCGCCAACGATTTAAGACAGCAGCAAACAACCCCGATTCACGCAGACGGGTCTAAAAGGGATGACGGAGGCACCAACAATCTCACCATCCCTCGAGTTGGGAGCACATTAACATCAACGGGCAAGCTACCATGCATAAATCGGTTAAATGCTGCTTGTAAGATGTAGCTTTGGCCCATTACTACGCTGTAGCTTGAAGCAAAGTTCGAACACCCACACTCAATAGCGACTGGGGTGTAGTGCAGTGCAACACCAACTTGTTTCCTATCTTAGAGTATAGTATCGCTCATTCGTGATTCGGCTACCAGAGATTCGGGTATGCAATCACGGGGGACAAAAGAAGCTACAGCCTCTTACGTCTATTTCATACGAAAGACGATCGCCTTTTTTTTTCAATTGCGATTCCTACCTGTGATGAAATCAGCTAAGAGGTCTATTTGGAGGCAACTACACCAGCGTCTTACTTATAGCACCAGTTCCACGTGGAATAGGCTCTGGGCCCATGGCATCGTCCCATTCATCACAACTGCCGAGCCTGACGCGAGCGACAGAGTATCCGTATTACCGGCAGCCGATAGCATAAATGCTAAGACATCTCCGCACTTGCCAGGATGTTCAATGCGGCTGAGGAGAAACGTCTACCCATATGTCCAAACAAGCACTTAAAATCTTCCATATAGCCGACTGTTGGCCATGTGAACCAGAAACAGAATATCTATTCAAAGTGTTCAATAACTATTGTCAAAATGGCCGCAGTGAAAGGACTGCCGCCTGCCTATGCTGACTCGACCTACCAATCTGCGCACGAAGAAGTCTTCTCGACGCCGCTGACGAAAACAATTGAGACAGTTCTTCCTCCGGGGGTCTCACAGGGTGATTTTTCTCGGGCTATCGAGAAATTCATAAGAGTGTTGGGGAAAGACGCTGTTTTCACAGGTAACGATCTCAAGTACTACGTTGATCCCTACGACATCCCGGAGGCAGGGAAGGTAAGAAACATACCAAGTGCTGCTATTTGGTAAGGCAATCGTTCCTTGGATGGCCCTAAGTTTAAGGTATAACTTCCATAGCTAATTATAAAAGTCCCGCGTCGGTCGAGGAGCTCCAGGAGTTCTTAAAAGTAGCGAATGAATACAAGATTGCGGTGTGGACATTCTCTCGGGGAAAGAATCTCGGGTAGGTCTACTCATGGATCATTATCATCTACCCTCTCATTGGGCCTCACGTGTTCATAGAGTAACAGGTATGGCGGGCCGGCACCACGTATTCCAGGCTGTATCGCATTGGATCTTCACCGCATGAACAAGGTCATCGAAGTCAACGAGAAGTTTGGATACATCGTAGTCGAACCCGGCGTCACGTTTGGCGATCTCTATACTTTCTGCGTGGAAAAGAAATTGAAACTTTGGCCGAGTGTAGCATCACTAGGATGGGGCAGCGTCATTGGCAACGTGGGTTCCCTGCCCAAGTAGTAGATACAGTCCCAAATTGTATTAACACGAGTAGACATTGGATAGAGGTATGGGGTTCATACCGACGGCGGTACACCACGAGAACATCGCCGGGATGGAAATCGTCCTCGCGAACGGCGACATCGTCCGCACGGGCCAATACGCCATGACGAAATCGCCAACCGCTCATCTAACCAAGCTCACCTTCGGCCCTACGATTGACGGCCTATTTCTACAGAGCAATCTAGGGATAGTGACGAAGATGGGCATCTACCTGACGCCGCAGCCCCAGACCTACATGGCGTGCTCATTCGACATGCCCGAATTCGACGACATCGCCACCATCACGGATGTCTTCGGTGAGATGCGCCGCAACGGCACCCTACCGGCGATGGTGTACGTCTTCCACATCAACGAGTGGGCCGCGATCTTCGGCAAGCGGTCGGACTGGTGGAAAGGCGAAGGGCCGATCCCGGACTGGCGGACAAAGGAGATGCAGAAAGAGCTCGGCGTCGGGAACTGGAGCGTCAAGTTCGGGCTCTACGGCCCCACTACCGTCCTCGAGGCGCAGTACGCCGAGGTCCTGCGGGTCGTGACGGAAAAGGCGCCTACGGGGATCCTGCAGCGATCCGTATTCAGCGGAGAGAACGGCGGCCTGCTCGAGGCGACATCGGTCCCCCAACCCCACGGCGGAATCAGAGTGGGTGTCCCGAGCATGTGGAGTATACCGATGGTGAACTTCTATAACGTGCGCGATGACTCCATCGGAGCTCATGGGGCGTACTCGCCCATCGTGCCCCTCGACGGGAAAATTCTGCTCGGGTGGGTCAAGGCGGCGAAGAGAGTCTACGAATCCCAGGGCTTTGACCTGCTGTGCGATTTTTTCATGCATGAGCGGTACGCCGTGTTTGTCTGCATGCTCTGCTTCGATAAGACAGATGCGAAACAGCGGGTTGGTGTCGAGACGATCTTCCATGAGCTTTTCAAGGAGGGCTCGGGAAGGGGCTTCGCGAAGTACAGGGCGCATATTAAGCACATGGGTATGCATGCCTGGTCTTGCTCTGTCAGATCTTCGGGATTAACTGACAAAACTTACAGACCAAAACGCCGAGCTATTCGATTTTAACAATCATGCCTATCGGCGCTTCATCGAGACGATAAAGGTGAGCATACTATAAGTAGTTCATATGCGGGCTCAAAGGCTGACCGGAACTAGGACTCTTTAGATCCCAACGGCATCCTGTCTCCCGGTAAGATGGGAATTTGGCCCAAGAGACTAAGAGATTCTAATGTGAAAGCTCTACTGTAATCGGGATTTGAATTACCAAGACCTCGGGAAGATTTCCATGTTTGGAAATAATCCTGTGTAGCATACAGGTTTCCTTGGGAAGGCTATGGCTTGTTTGTAGTCAAAAAAAAACTGAATTATGATTCGACTGCCTCGATTCTACCGTTACCTTGTTCTATATTGTGTTTTACTTCTAATTAGAGGTTGAAAGTTCCTTGCGTAGCTTTATCTTCAGTTTATAAGACACGTACAGTAACAAAAGCTAGCGTCTAGCATATTCTGGAGACCACTCTCGCGTACAGGGAATATCAAAACACGGAAATAAGTGCAAGTCTACTATATATCATCACTAGACTCATCCCGTTCATGTCTAATTTCATCTCGCGATCTCAAAATACTCATTATCCGCGAAGCGTGATACCGGAGCTTTCAAATGACTTCTAAGTAGCAAAACAATATCATGCATGCACACCTATAAGTTCACATATCTATAACTTCGCCTTCTGGCCTTGATTCTCCCTCCACTTCTTAACCCGCTCCTTGCCATCTGCCTTCCTCTTCTTGAGATTGGCAGATACCTCTGACAAATCAGGTACATCGACATCCTTCACGTCCAGCAGCGCGATGCTCTCCCTATACATCTCCGCCTTCAGCAACCCATACGAGCCCTTCGTCCCCTTCACAACCAGCTTCCTCTCTTCGACCAGCTTCAGCACGGCCTCCAGCTCGCCCACAGCGTCGACAAGTCCAGCCTCCAGCGCGGCCTTGCCGTCGAAGCGCTTAGCCTCGAGCACCAGCTCGCGGTAGACGTGGGGCGCGGTCTTGAGGCGGAAGATGCCAGCCAGCGGCGGGGGCAGCGGCGCGCCGAACTCGAGCTCGTTAACGCACGCGAAGCCGCGGCCGCGGCCGGTGAAGACGCGGTAGTCGTGGTGCATGGCGAGGATGATGCCGCCGGCGAAGGCGTGGCCGTTGAGCAGCGCCACCGTCGGCATCGGGAACGTCAGGAAGCGCCGCAGCAGCGGGTACAGCGCGCCCGCCCAGAACCCCGGCGTCGCCAGCGCGAGCGGCAGATCCAGCCCGTTCGAGTAGAACTTGGGGATCCCCGACGTCGTCACCACGACGCCCGGCGCCTGCTCGAACTCGACGATGTCCAGCGCCGCCATCATGGCGCCGCAGAACTCGGGCGTCAGCCGGTTGTCGGGCGGCGAGGTGAAGGTCAGGAGGTACACTTTGGGCGCCGGGGTCGTGCATACGATGCTGCCCCCTGGATGGGATGGCCGCGCTGGAATGGGGACTGAGAAGAGCTCTGTCGACGCCATGGTGACGGATGATGGTGAAGTGAATATTATAGCTGATATATTTAGACAAAAACCCCGTGCCAATCTTTTCAATCAGGTTTTATATGTACTCAATGTATCTTTCTAATAAAGTGGTGAGAGTAGCTGACTTGTTTCCTATCACTAATCAGGTATGCTGTTAGAGGTATGAGGACCTCGGCATCTCCACTTTTATGTCCTCGGTATTTAGCTCCCTGTGTAGGTACCCTGCTTGTCCTTTGGCACCTTTGAATCCCATTGCGTCAGAGATTCTTTTACATAGGTCGATTTTATTTTCGAGAAAACTTATCGTCTGTTGCTTTGAAGGATAGTTCGGAAACATTATAAGTTACTATGTAGATATGTATTAAGATGCCAAGCAAAAATCACATGCTAAAGATACCACCTCCAACAAGGGGCTAGGCTAGGTAGTGGGTACACCTTGAGTAGCAACACCACTCACTATCCAAATTCCTACATACCGCTCCGACTACTTTCTTGTTACTTTGGCCCACCGATCCCCCCCATACTGCCACATAACTCATTGGAAGTATAACTAATTCTTATTATAACCAATATATAGGTTGAGCTAAGGAATGTCTAACCTTCTATCTAAATTAGGTTAGGAAGAGCATTTAGGGTCTTTGTGGGGGAAGGGCCTCCACATGAATGACATCACAATCCAACAAGTCAACCTGCTTTACTGTGAAAGTTTCTGTGAAGCACTTCGTCTTGGACTAATCCCAGAGGTTGTATATATAGGGTAGGGGTAAGTCGCAATGTTCACATCTCTCTTTTTGTTTTTCTAGTATGTTTTCAAGCGAGGTCAAATTGGAATTTGGAACATAATGCCTAAACTTGGGTTCGCGGGCTCGCTGGATAGTGGAGATAAACGGGCTAGTCCAGAAATAAGAAAGAAAAGAAAAGGCTAGTCTATAAATGGCAAGTACCTCACAAGCTATCCTCTTTAAGTTCTTTGTTTTGATCTCCTACATCAATCGTTCAATCGCCTAGATACATCAATGAAATCCCCTCCCCCACGCCCTGCAACCCTTCGCGTCCTCTCCCTCACCCATTGGAGAGCATGGCTTCGATGCCGGGCACGATTTTTAGTAGTATCGATGGTCACTCGCGATAACGCTATAGCAAGAAAAGAAACGGCGAGATAGACGACTATAGCAAAATACCCGACCGTAACAGTGAAGGAGCTTTTTCGCTTCTCTCGCCCTCTCCGGAGGCCCAGTCGATCCATACCGATACACACGAAGAAGACGATTCTCTTCACCAAAAGGCGATTCATCAGGCATACACAGCAATCTGGACTGATTTCTGCGGGCTGCCTCCCGTAGAAAACATCTCAGTCTTCCACCTTGGAAGCCAAACGTCCTATGAGAAACTACATCATAGGCTAGCCGAAAGAGGAGGGCTCTTGAGCCACTACAAGGAGCACATCCGCAAGACTGGGATGGGGATACCGGACTCCTGGTTCTTCGGTTAGGTGTGACTACCCTGCACGAGGTAGTTGCCGGAGAGGTTGCTAGGGCTGTTATAAAGGAGGTAGACCGAATTGAGCGGGAATATCCCTTACTCGCAAGCTATTGCCACAAGTTAATCTCAGGTAATTGTGCCTTGGTAAGTAAAAAGAAGAGGAGCTCTGATGTTGCTTATTACGACAAGTGCCCAGATAGGTATAAAGGAGCACGCCATCCACCAATAATGTTTGAAGTCGCATACAGCCAAGATGAAAGAAATGTGCGTCAGAAGGTGGAAGATGTTTTAAAACGATTGCCAGGCCGAGTTTGCACTGTTATCGCCCTTGACATTGACTATGCCGACCCCCAAATTCGAAAGCCAGAAACCCATTCACACCAAGCGTCAATATCTACATGGATATCGATAGCAAAGAGCAACGGATCTCTTGATATTAAGCACACTGAAAGCAAAATTTTTTAAGGATAAGGGTGGAAAACCTGTTCCCGGGGAGATTCTATTACCGTTCGAAGTAATTCTTCCTATCAAGGTTCGACCTGAATTGCTCTCGCCCACCCCAAACATACGGCTCAGTTTTGAAGCACTTTCGAACATCGTTAGCGATGTCGAGGAATGTCAACGTCTCGATGATGATGATGAACGTGATTCACAACCAGATGCTAACATAGTTCAGTTTTGGGACGGGAATGATGATCCTTTAGCAGAGGAGCAGCAGATTCCAGCGCCTAAACGACAAAAAGCTAGCTCACAAGCAGCCGACCCTACCTCTAAAGAAGACGAGATCGATGAGTCAACCTAGGAGCTCCAGCCAATTTCATTCATCCAACCAGGCCAGACAGATCCAGTTAGGTCAACTAGGTCAACCAGGTCAATTAAGTCAGCCAGATCTAATCTCGGTAAGTTGTATTAATAGAATTTATTGCTTTATACAGTACTTGCAAAACTTCCTAGGCAATTTTCTAAATCCGAAAAAAAAAAGGTGAGGAGAAATACCTATAGGGGGGAACCCGGTTTTAGGACACGCTGGAACTTGCGTGTTTTCTACGTCGCTCTGTCGGATTTTCGGTTATTCTGTTACATGCATTATATAATAGCGTTGTAATAACTACATAACAAGTTTTTATTGCTACATCAAAACTGCTACTTTGTTTCAGTTACACCTGCTGTTTTTTAAAAATTAAGTTAAAAAGGTCTTTCTGTTTATATTACGACATTACTGTAACATTTTGTTTTCTTATAACACTGCGTACGATATAACAGCGTATATATCAAAAAGACTAGAACTGAAGTGGTCCGGCTAGCAGTCCGTTAGGCTAGCCCTTCAGTATAGGACTAAAAATACAGCTAACATCGCTGTCAACAGCGTGTCCTAAAAACGGGTTCCCCCCTATAGGTAGGCAGTGTTGTCGGTGTTATGTTGGTACCTACCTACGTATGGCCCTTCCTATGTGGATCCGGTAGACAATGGGAAGTATCCACACCTATGTACACTTCTGCCATTCAATACCTCTTAGGTAGAGAAAGTCCTAGGTACCTATATAACCCGGGTCTCCTTCCCTCTTCACTTCCTTCCTCTTTTTTCCTTCTTCAGCTCTCTTTGCCTCTTTGGCTTAGATCAAGTGTAGTATCTGTTCTTTTCAGTTTAATCTTTGAAATAGGTCACATGTTTGGCCCTTTCTCTGATTCTATTTTTACACCCTCGGTGCTCCAATCCTCTAGGCATGCCTATGGTTGGGCCTCCCCTGTGTCCCTGGTATTACACTGCTTCCAGGCGATGCGAAAACTCTGCGTGCTTTCATTGCGGCTCTTAGGCTCTACCTAGGACGTGAAGAAGGTGTCCTCAAACTTATGTGATATCTACCACTACGATTGCAGTGTAATATGTTTAGTACACGGAATGTTGGCAAGGCGTCTTATTGTTAATACCGCACTAGTCATGTATATACCTAATTGTTAGTATGCTAAGAGTTGCGAATTAGGATTCTCAGTTGTGCAAAAAAGCCTGTTAAGCTTAACTATGTGTCTATTATTAGTATGTGCTAGCTATATCTGCTAATATAAGCTATCTTGTGTTACTAAGTGATCATGGTTACGTAGCATTTCAGGGAAGCGCAAGTATTCATCTACTGAGAGAATATGACGGTGGGAATTTGTGAGCTAGTTGCAGCTTATTTGCGAGCCCTGATACTATTTTAGCAAATTGAGATGTAGTATAGCAAGCATCAATTCTTCAATTAGGGGAATCTATATTATTATGCTTTGATCTCTGTTTGCAGTTGGACCTCTGTAGTACATTTGCCATCCCAGCATTTTACACTCCAAATTTTGTGAGAAGCTCAATGATCCATCAGTGCGGCACAAAGACATCTATCTGCCGCCAGGCCGTATTATCAGCATGGCATATGTGTCTAGGTGAACACTTCATCATTTGACATCCGTTATCGACAACCGCATCACATCATCAGCTTAGTTGAAGCACAGGAAGTCCGCCAAGCTAAGGGACTGATTAGCATCTTTCTTCCCATTTATCTTGATCATCCCCCGTCGGTGGAACACGGCTCGCACGCCCTCCTTAAAGACGCCGGTGATGCCCTGGCCAGTCTTGGCAGAGCATTCGACATATCTGGTAGCACCGATCTCAGTTGCTGTCATAGCACCCTATATAGCGTTAGAACCAACTCCATGAAAAAAATGTGGTGATAGCATCAAGATGTGGAAAGACGCGAACCTCTGTAGCGGTGACCCGAGTCTCGAGATCCGGGTAAAGTGGTGCCCATAGGCTGGCACCCACGCGGCTGTCTGTCTTCGTGCCAACAAGGATGAGGGGAGCGCCGCGGGTATAGCGACGGATCTGAGTAATCCACTGCATTCATAATAACGTCCTCTGGTTAGCAAGAGCCCCTATTAGGAAATGATATACCACATCACGCTATGTAGAGAAATAGGGTTTAATACGAACTTGGGTGCGAGCATTATAAAAGGACCGCATGCGGTTGACGCTGAAGCAGAGGAACACAGCATCCCAAGCCAGGTAATTGAGGCGCTTGAGCTGCTCTAGCTTAATATCGCCCGCGGTGTCCCAGAGATCTATATCGATTTCCTGGTCATTATTAACTTTGATTATCTGGTTGAAGAGCTCATATTTCGTCGGGGTGTAAAGCTAGATATTTTGAGATTAGAGTACAGTTCAGCAGCATAGACATATTAGGAAGCGCAGAATACCTCAGAGAAGCTATCACGGTAGAAACGACTAAAGATATTGTTTCGGTCAGCAACGTGGAAAGTAGATATAAGAAGTAGCGGACTGTGAAGATGGCGTCACTTACAGCAAGAGGCTCGACTTTCCGCACTCGGCATCGCCAACAAAGACAAATCGCATCTTAGGACGCTTGGCAACCGTGGAACTCGAGGTCCCAGATGATGGAGTTGGCGCCGGTGTTGGAGTCGCGCTGCTCGGCTTGGTCGAACTGACTCTTCTGGAGGAAGCGCTGAGGCGGCGAATGGGCGTAATGACCCGTTGATAACCACCGGAAACCCGACGGGCAATGCGGCGACCCGAGTTCGCGAGTTTGCTGCGATGTGACTCCTCGGTTGATTTCTCTTCTGCTGCCGAAGTTGTTTTGGCTCGCTTGTTGCGGTGGTCATTGGAGTAAGAGTCGTCGTCCTCGTCACCGCGGTCCTAGGTAACAAGTTAGTTTTCAATGAGTAGAGATGCCTTGTCGCGGAAATCATAAACTTTGGTTCGAATATCGACCAACGTAGGTAATTTCATACAAGAGATCGCTTGCGGGTGCTGTAACTAGCTGGTTCGACAGGCTCATTGCGGACAGGGCTTGGTATATCTTTTATCCATTTAAGAATTGGCTCTTTGGATGGCTTCCAGAAATCCGAGAGAGAATAGGTAAAGCTCGTAGACGTCGGCAATTGGTCCTTTTGCGATTCCTGCTGCGATTCCTGCGGCTCCTTCTTCGGCAAGCTGACATCAGGTTTGGACGGCGTAGCAACTGGATGACTGTCTGTCATTATTGCGAAAACGATGCGATAATGATGGGTTATGATGAGCACATAGACTTGTAAGAGAAGAAAAGGTCTGAAGGGAGCGTGTGGGAAAGAGAAAGAGTGTGGTAGTTGCGTGTACAAGACACGGTTCTACACGACGCGGTAGTTGATAAAATTTGCGAGAGGGTTTGCTAGAAGGTTGCTAGTTCCTCCAAGTTATAATTCTAGGAGACATTATTATTCGTATGTTTATTCCTTCCGAAGGGGAACGCTTAGGAACCCAGTTGTAGATTATTGAAAGTGGTAAGTCTACGATAGCTACAACTAAATACTCCCCCGATCGGTTCTGCAGAGACACAAATGGCAGGGCTTGGATACCTCTTCAAGTACTATTAATGTACTCTTAAAGCTACCCCAAGAACTGAGAACTGATGACTTATTCTATGCCTCTATACAAATCTTAATCTACTATCCCACCTACACAATTAGCTAGAGGAACCCGATACCAATAGCCACAACCCAGCCTGTACTTCGCTACATTAACAACTTGATAAGTTAAAAAAGGGTTATAAAAGTTTTAGCTGTAAGGTGGAGTGATTTTCTTTTCTTTAAATTATAAGAATGGCTAGCGTCGCCCAATCCATTACCTACCTAATTCATTCTCCAATTGCCAGCACTCCCTCAATATTAGAGATAAGATTAGATTGAGAATTTCGTCTTGTAACATTTTTACTAACAAGCGCTATTCTTGTCACAATAAAGGCTCTACCCAGACCATAATAATACATGATTTTGCGCGCCTGTATACGGACTCTTCGCTCTATCATTCCTTCGAGGTTCGATATACGCATAGGCATATTAGCTAAGCAGCAACAGGCCAATTGAATGTTGTCGTAGACTTGAACACATCCGATAAGGGCTTCCTAGCTTTCCTTTGCACGTTATAAATAGTGGCCTAGCTGTACTTGTTCCCTTTCCAATCGTATCGCACCTTATTCCGGGTTGTTGTCGGCTTCCCCATCGGCGAGGGACCGAGAATGGGGCCGGTACCAAACGCGGAGCTCAGAGCTAGCGCGGGGGTTGTATCGCGGGTTCCGTCTTAGACTCTTACTTTGTATTACTGTAGTCTCGTCTAATATTATTACTATATAGTAGTATGTACCGAGATTGTCTGTATTAAAAATCAAAGTGAGTCACACAGAAAAGGCATATGTCGCAATAATTATGACCAACGCGATGTTGGAAATAGGCGGGAGATAGATTGCCCCTCATTATGACAGCATCTGATTTCTAATCACTGAACGACTTAAAAATCAACCCCTCCTTTTCCGGTTGTTACGACCAACAATATAAAAACCCCATGTCGATGATACTAAAAGTGAACAACAAATTCACTAGAATCGCAAGGTCCATACCAAGAGTTAGTCAGATCGCAAACCATATTTCATCCACCATGGCTACCCCAACAGACATCCACCTCTATACCGCACAGACGCCCAACGGCATCAAGGTCTCCATTTTGCTGGAGGAGCTCAACCTACAATATAAGGTCCGATTTCATCATGAGCACAACTAGGGTTATAATGCTCACTTCATCAAGGTCACCACTATTGAGTTTAGCAAGAATACACAGAAGGTACTGAGACCTGAATTAATCGTGTTGAATTAGTATGAGCGCACTCGCTGATGCTTAAAATAGGAGCCGTGGTTTTTAGAAATCAACCCTAATGGACGTATACCTGCTCTGACGGACACTCTCAATGGCAAGCAGATCCGAAGTGAGTAGTACCGACAACTATCATCCTCCTATCCAGGCTCTTCGGCCTATGTGAAGCTATAGTCTCCAGTTCTCGCTATTCTGGTGTTCCAAAGCTATGCATAGATAGCCCTAGACTAACCAGCCTTCAATGCTAAAGTCTTCGAGAGCGGTGCCATGCTGCAGTACCTCGTCGACCAGTACGACAAAGACCACAAGGTGTCCTACCCATTCGGAACAGCAGAATACTACGAAACAAACAGCTGGGTGAGCCAACCACACCTATTAACGGTCGACTGACTATGAGACAAGACGGCGGCTTACACCAATTAGCTCATGTGGCAGATGGGTGGCCTCGGCCCCATGCAGGGCCAATTAAACCACTTCAACCGTATGTCCCATGACTACTCTCAGGGTCAGCTACTTCATGCTTACCAACGATACCTAGGCTATGCCCCTGAGAAGATCCAGTACGGCATCGATCGCTACCTGGCAGAGACGCGCCGGCTGTACCGCACGATGGAAGACACGCTGAAGACGTCCAAGTCGGGCTACCTCGTGGGCGACCGGTGCACCATCGCCGACATTGCCTCCTGGGGCTGGGTTGCTACTGGGCGTATGTGACGACCACCTGTATCCGCGATCTGAGATGGGAGACTGACAGCTTTATAGGCCACTCAGGCGTCGACATTAAGGAGTTCCCCGTCCTGAACGAGTGGGTTCAGAGGATGCTGAAACGCCCCGGCGTTGAGAAGGGCCGGCATGTGCCCTCGAAGCACGGCTACGAGGCGCTTCAGGAACTGACTGAGGAGGAGATTGAGGCCAAGGCTGCTGCTACCCGGGGCTGGATCCTTAAGGGCCAGAACGATGAGATCGCGAAGAAGTAAGCGTTGGGAGATATGTCGTTTTGAGGGGTTAAATTGCTGCCTTGGATATGTTTGATACGGAATTCGTTAAAAGAGTAATGGAAATATTCGAATGACTTATGCTATATCTTGAGCCTTTTGTAGGCCCTTAAATTGTCTCTGTTGTGTATTTGAGCGCTTTCTTTACACATGAAGCGAGATGGGTCACACTACGGTTTAGTGGATTCTTGAGGTTGTGAAAAGCCCCCCCCCCTTAACCTCCTTTCATAAAATATTGTTTCTACTGCAGGTGTTGTTTCAATAGGCTCATTCACAATGTAACTTTTCACTCCTTTTAAAGCTCTGGTGGCAGTTACTACTGAGATGTTTTCTTATTATGTGCAATCCTAGGTAGGGGCGACTAGTAGGGTGACTTAGGACCTCATTGCATCTTTTGAGTACTAGGTACATTCCGTTACATATATCAATTAATATAAGGGCAGATGAATAGATGCCTACGAGATACTTGGGCCATGTGCTGTATACTTAAGTAGTTACATTCGCTACATATGGGAAAGAACAACTCACACGCCCCTTCATATCGCTTAGAAGATGGGAATAACTAAGAGCTTGTAGACAATGAAAACTTTTATGTATTAACCGCACTATGTGGGCATAGTAACCTAGGTGCTATCTGGGTCGGGGTGTCAAGAATGTGTGAAGCCAGTAATTCAATCTCCAGATGTCGAGGTGTGGCATAATCAACTCCCTCTGAGACGGCTAAGACCATCTCCAAACCACTCACTAACTTTTCGCCATCTGAAACTCTGGATGCAAGATGATGTAGAAGTAGAACCCAAAACATCAAAGTCGTAATACCACATTTTCTCCCGTTTTCGTGTCGTAAATACCGTCCGTGAATTTTCAAGGAGTGTTCAATCCTATCCATGCTCATGCCCAATCAAGCCTCGCCATCAGCGGCATCAGCAGCATCAACATCCGCCTTTTTCTCATCAGCCTGCTCAGGCTCCTGCTTCGACTTCTTCACCTTAGCGGGCGACTTGCGGGACTTGGTGACCTTGTTGTTCTCATTGGCGGGCTTGAGAACCTTGGGAGTAGCGGGCTTGGCAGGCGAGCCCGCCTCGGGGAGAAGAATGCCAAGCTTGGTACGGATCTGGCGGAATCGGACCTGAAGCCGGGAAGAGACGAATGTTAGAGTGAGTCTATTGCTGAGAGGAAAGAGGGCTGAAGGGCGAGGGAAGCAGGAAGATACTAGATGAATACGTACCTTGGCGACGTTGCCGTCCTTCAATCCCATCTCTTTAGCAAACTCATCCCAATCGATTTCAACTGCCTTTGGCAGGTACTTCACGAGGATGACGAAGAATTTGCTGTCGCCAGGCGTCAACTTGAGCTCGAAGCTGCCGGCGTTGGAAGCGGAAGAGTCTTTGTCAGACATGGTTGGTTGCTGGTGGTAGATGCTTGTGATGGACGAGAGGCTGTATGGAGATGAAAGGTGAGTTAGTTGCCTGAACGGAGAAAAGTGATGCAAGAAATAAATAGATGTATTTTGAGATAAGTAGGGTGGTGCTGTAAAATATGAAAGTAGTGAGAAGTAAAATGGAAGGAGTGGTAGATTGGCAGCTCAGGAAACGCGTGGGTATGTGTAGGTAACCTAGGCAGCACCAACACACCTTAGTTCTATCAAAGTGATACGAGGGTATCAAGGTACTGACTTGGTTTCCACGGGGTTATAGTAAGAAATGATGAATTCAAGTAAGGAACTGCATTGGATGAGTGTTGCTGCGGTGAAGAGACAAAAGAGAGGGAACGGGTCGGGAGAGAATAGTAGATAAAAGGTTACCTTGTTTTGTGTTTGAATCGGGGTTTGACGGATTATCCAGATGCTCCAGGCAATGGTGCTTTACTGTCAAGTGGTAAGCTATAGAAATTTAGACGATGGTAGTTAATAATGAGAGGGAACTGACATATGGATAATGAAGAATTGCAACGGGCTTCACAAGTTTAGGACGGGCTCAAAAAGTTGAAATGGGTGAAGAGTGAATTACTTAGTTGCCGGCGTTGATGAAGATAAGTTGTTGTGAGGTATTCGAACGAAGTGTCAGGCAGAGGAATGGCGTGTGCTGCAGAGAAAAGAGTTGAAGGTGGATGATAGTTGGGATGAGGTATGAAACGTGTATTGAAGGAAAGACCAACGAACGCTGCTATTGCGGTATATGTAAACAACAAATCGGAGAACAGATGTACCAAGTATAAGGTAGCACGTAAGGTGGCAGTCTCACTAGCAACCTCATGCTGGTACTCAACTCTACAGTTGCTAGGGGCGCTACAATGGTACCTTAGAGATGTGATTTCGAGGACTACCTAGGTACCTACTACAATACAACAGGTTTCCGTGCATTTCTAGGGTTCTTGATCAAGATATTGCAAGCTAGCTTAAGTGGTGTAGATGTAGCGGGTCTATCTTCCCCATCTCTTAATACTACATTGTACCATGATACAATTTCTATATACATGGGGTCATACCACAACATGTGGCTGTTCTATTTTAACTTCTCTAATAGCTTTTGAGCCCTCACAACTAGATCGCTAGCTTGCTTTAGGTCACGCTGCGCGTTGGGGCCATCTCTTTTTTGATCTGAAGTATAACTCTCGGTCAAAGCTGAGGCCATAGTCTCTTCAACATCTCTAACTGCCTTTCGGCCTTCTTCCCTCACTTCGCCTTCCCAGAAGGACCGTGCCGTCTCCCAATGCTTTTGCATTCGTCTCATGCTCCAGACGATTCCGAGAGCAGCAACGGCACCCGCTTCGTATAGTGTAGTTGTGGCAGTACCAATGTAGACTAAGGCACCCAGAGCAGTCGTCAATCCTGACGTGCTAAGAGTTTGAAGCACGAGCTTCTGAGCGAGTGCTTGCAGAGCTGGCACTGTTTCCATTTGTAAATAATTTCGGGTATTAGGTATATTCATCGGCCAATTGATTTTTTGTGTCGATGGCCCTTCAAAATCCGGGTTCGAGGTTGTATTACGGGGTTGACTACTAGCGACAACCACTTTATCGGGCTTATGCAAAGTTTGAGGGGAATCGAACAAGCCGACACCCGCTTCTTTCATCCGCCCAGCGAGGAAGATGGAACTCCTTTCTGCCTCGGGTAGAAATTTCTGGGCAAGAATGTCGCTTGTGAGCATGCCGACATCGTCCACACGCCAAAAAAGCTTCCACCAGCCCAGTTTCCGCCACCTCCTGCTGGAAAATGCTGTATCGAGTTGCTCCTGCAACTCTGTGTGAGCGGTTTCGGCCCAGCCAGATAACCCCCTTTCGATTTCTATCATAGACGTTGGGGTGTTGGTAAGAGATGTAGAGGTTTTAAGGAGTCTGGATTCCTCTGCTCGAATTGAAGCTGAGGCATTCCTCAAAAGCGAAGCAATAAGCTCCCGAACTGGTGGCTTTGTTACGTTCTCGGGTGTTGTGAGAATATCCGCTTTCAACCATTCTACTAATTTAAGAATATTGCTCTGAAACCACAGATGCTCATATTCAAGGGCATTGCTAATATTCCTGCGAATGAGCCCTAGCCCAATTCTTGCTGCGCTGGTATCAATGGAAATAAATGGTAACGGGCTTGTCTCGGCGGGTTTGTATTCCGGGATATTGACGGCATACTTAAGCACGCTAGGGCTTCCTAAAGTTGGCATTGACATTATAGATGCTGCACCATGCATACCGTCGGCCACAATCAATGCCTTGTGGACAGGCGTAGTGATAGGGGTATATTGGCCCGTGTTGGATGTCGGAATATCAACAGTCGGAACGAGTATCGTATCTTCAAACCCATCTACTGCGCTCTTTTCTAACATAGGTAGGAAGGGATTTGTATCTGCGAGCAAGATCTCAAGATTGTGGCCATTAAGAGCGGCGGACGAAACATAAATCTCTCGCAGTAGATTTCCCTGGGTAAATGAAATACCCGGTTCGGTTCCGCGAGGCTTCGCACCAATGCGGATTATCATAGGTTCTGCCAGATTGTGTTCCTCGACTTCTTGTTCCCATGCTTCGGGGTCCGTCAAAGGATCTGCTAACAAGAGTTTCAGGACGTCTTTCGCTGTGCTAGTTGGCGCAGACCGGTCGATAAGGCCGAGTATTGCGACGCGTATCGATTCATCTCCCGGCTTCTGTCGTAACCCATTGAGGGCTAGTTGGAGGCGGGAAAGATTAACATAGTTCGCTGCGTGTTTGTGCAGATCCAGGAGAGTCGATTCGAGTTCCTTGCGAGGGTCGGTCTTTGCGCCGATAGGAGTTATCGCAGGAGTTGTCGCAATAGTAGTCTCGAAACGCAGAGCGTGGCCATGGCTGTGCGACGCTCTCTTCCTGGGATACCGTGTAACCCGTGCTCTGTTGAAGTCTGGCGAAAGCGAACAGAAGAAACAGGTTGACGGCCTCTCAGAGGGTGCGTGCCCCTTGAATATGAAGCCCTGGCGTCCATATCGCCTCAATTGAGCAGGTAACCTCGGAGGCATGTTACCTGTCTTGTGGCTTGGTAGTCATTGGGAGCTTGGTGAGCAAAAAAAGCTGAAGCTTAAAAGTGCTAAAATGCTGTGACGTGATGTCCAGGATATGGAATGATAGGTACCTACCTATTCTGTAACGCACCTGCACCTGCAGCTGCTAGGCGGCGGCGGCGGCTGCTAGGTACATTGTAATAGACCCACCACACTTGTCTACCCGGCCGGAAGCGCCTTGGTTATTCGTAGAGGACGTTCTACTATCCGTAGAGGAATCTAAACCCTTTTCGGAAGGGCCCTCTAAAAACCCATATATTTCTTTAATCTTTACCCAATTTGTATAAGCAACCTCAGAAATAATCGGGCAATAGAAAAAACAACAGTCAAATCTATTACTTGCAGGTACAAACGTTTAGCGGTAGTTTTTACTAAAAACGAAGTAACTTTAAGTCAAAATAGGTTTCAGGTTATCTAAAGCTGCAGTGTAGCAGCAGTTTCGGTCATTGTAGTTGTAGTAGCTTACGCATATATTATTGTAGCTTAGTGACCTCTACTACTTTACTTACATAAGCTGCCTAGTTGGTAGGACCGACTGTATTTCTAGATAAAAATCCAGGATTTGCTGGGGTTAGCTCCACAGCACGTATAAATTAGGTGGGGATCGGAGCAGGTCCGAGCTTCAGCGGGACACCTTTCCCAATGGGGTTTAGATTCCTCTACGGATAGTAGAACGTCCTCTACGAATAACTGAGGCGGGCCGGAAGGGTCAATTCACGGTGTTTCTAACAAATAGCACTGTCTAACTGTACAGTACTGTGTACCTTAGGCAGGTAATCATCATCATTCATCCCGCCTTCCCTACCTTATGCGTACCTAGGTACCTATTATCTGGGCTCTCTAGTATCTGGGTACAATGAGCGTCACGATCCATCTCCTCTTCTTGTTCGACCTTTCAGAATCAATGACCGTTTCGCTCGCCAACGTAACTAGAAGGGTCTAAACATTATTTCCTACTCACGCTTCCTTACGGGTAATCCATCCATTTGTTTTACTTTCATCAACAGGTCTCCCTTTACCCCGCCAACTACCATACTTCACTCAACAAGCCACCACCATCATGGCACATGCGACAGCTCATCGTAGGCTTCTTGGGGAATATAAATCACTCTCAACCAACCCCCCCGAGGGCATCGCCGCTGGCCCTGTTAGCGAGGATGACATGTTTGTGTGGGAAGCCCTGATCCAGGGGCCCGAGGGCACTCCCTTCGAAGGCGGCATCTTCCCTGCCGAGCTCAAGTTCCCGAGAGATTATCCTCTAGCACCGCCCAAGATGACATTCCTTGGCGAGATCTTTCATCCAAACGGTCCGTATCTCTATTTCTTACTGCCATTCTCGTAGGCTCAAGTCTAGAGCATCGGCTGACCAATGCGTTCGTCTTATAGTTTACGTTAATGGCGTAGTCTGCATTTCGATCCTCCACCCTCCCGGTGACGACCCAAATCAGTACGAACACGCCTCCGAGCGGTGGAGCCCCATTCAGTCCGTCGAAAAGATTCTTATCTCTGTCATGAGCATGCTGGCTGAGCCCAACGACGAGAGCCCGGCCAACATCGAAGCGGCGAAGATGTGGAGAGAAAACCGCGCCGAGTACGAGCAACGGGTGCGCGACGGTGTGCGCCGCATGTTAGGACTCTAGTGGATCGAAACACGACCTCCGAAGCTATCCATCCTCCTGCTCAACTGCGGCGCAAGGGGGATATCACAGACGATTGGGCGATCAATACGCGCAAGCTGGGACGGACAGGAGCTCCAAGATGCTGTTCGTGAGGCCGAGAGCCAGCCAGAAGCGCCCAATCAATCATCTAACCAACCACCAACTAAGCGATATATACACCCTACATATTTTCCGACTTCAGGTTCCTTTGCCTGGGCCCTAGGAGAGTTAGTTTCTAAAGTAGCAACCTCCTCTTTCCAGGACAATAACTCGAACCCGCCAGCAAATATTGAAACATCCGAGCCTGAATTGAGCTTCGAAAAGACCGACTCCTCCACGGGTTCAAGACCGCCGGGTGACGAATAGCCAAGGCGGAAGTCTAAGTTAGCTGCTAGATGACACGGAAACGAAAACTTTTGTTTGCCCAACTGGATACTTTTACTCAGCCACGTCAACTACTCAAAAGTTTCGACTTGGCCATCGTTAACATATTGGACTCCCTTCTACCCCGCACTCATCGCAGCATCCAACTTGGGGTTGGCAAACAGCCAGAGCCAGAGCGTACGTTGAATATGATGCGGAAAGGTTGCTTGCCGCAAATGAATAACAATAGTGATTAACTTCTCTCCTGAGATGAATTAGGATTTTATTGTAGCTCAGCGTAACTCGCCAGGCAACGCATTCTATAGTCGTATTAGTATGCATAGCATAGCGAGGCGTTTAGCACTAATTAATCCCGATTAGACTTGGGTTTTTAAGTATTTCGCCATTACCGCATATGAAATTTCTTGCGAACAAAGTCTATTTTAATGCAGTGTTGTTTAGTCTACCTAATTATCCAGGCCCATACCAACCATTTACCATTCCCCATATGCCTTTGTTCATGAGCAATTCACCACCGTAGACGCCGACCACATGCGCAACCATACATAGTATGTGGCGTTGTTAAAAAGCACGCCAGAATCCGTAGCATCAAACCCCCCCCAATTTTCCTGGCCGAAATACAGAGCCTCTTATCTAGGCGGTAATCGTGATGGTGGAGTTGAAAGAGTGAAGACTCGTCGAGCCAGAAGCCTGCGTTTACCCATGTCAGTACTTACAAGAGGGGACAGTGGGGAGAATACGGGGAAGTGGGGACTTACACCGACGAGGTAGGGCACGGCGGCGACGAGCAGCCAGTCACCGGCGGGCTGGCTCTCGGGGATGGCGAGCTGGACGGTGAAGCTGTTGAGCTGCTCGATGGGGGTGCCGTAGAGGTTGGTGTAGCCGATCTGGGTGCCGATGTAAATGGTGCCGTCGGCGCCGGCGCCGCCGACGGAGGGCGAGGTCAGGCCCCAGATGATGCTGAAGTCCTCCCAGTTCTGAATGTAGATGGACGTGTCCAGCGTCACCGTGATGTTGTCGCCCGCCGCGGCCGTCGCGGGCGCGCTCAGCGAGTTGATGGTCGGCGAGGCGGAGGCGAGGGGGAGGATGGCTGCCAGGGCGGCGGCTGAGAGGGACTTGATGGAAACCATTTTGGCGATGTGGGATGAGATGATCACTTTTCGTGGTGTTTTGGTGTATG
The DNA here is from genome assembly GCA_022495175.1 of Hypoxylon argillaceum. NCBI lineage: Eukaryota > Fungi > Ascomycota > Sordariomycetes > Xylariales > Hypoxylaceae > Hypoxylon > Hypoxylon argillaceum. Next base: position 11,558 of record MU378188.1, on the reverse strand, counting down.
TAATGTATGGGATATCTTTATAGTTGGATAGATGCGGCGGTGAAGTGCTGAGGTGATGTGAATGTAGTACTGGTGCGATGTGAGCTGATCTTATATATGCTCTCAAGAACGAGGCGACTGCTCATTTATATGCTTATAGTAACGATGACGACGATTAGGTAAATTTGCTAAATCTCAACAATACGAAAAGCTTAGGCTCGTTAGCCCCAGCCCCTTACCTACAAAGCCAATTCGCTACGCTGTCACACCACATATAGCAACATCTAACGTAGGGAGATCGATCAAGGGCCCCCGGAAGGGTCAGCGTTGAGCGTTGAGCGTTGACGTAGGTAGTTAGCTGGGCGTAGTCATCACGCAGTTCGGCTCAAAGAGCGGCCTGGGGAATACGAAGTGATCGACAGTGCGCAGAGTGTACAGATGCTGCCGTCCCGACAGCACGGATGACAGCGCAGCACGAGCTCGGGCAGTGCAGGGGGTCGCATTAAGTTGGTGTCTTTGTCTTTCTGGCTGTTTAACTTTACAAGTACATCTATCTATCTAGGGCTCCAAGACACAAAGTCCGACGCAGCCGGGTTTGTTTTAGCCCATATTAGATACATACTTAATTACACGGAAAAGAAAAGTATCTCGTACAATACCTCTCTAGATTCTTCCCTTTAGCGATACGTCGTATAATGAGGCCATATAGGGTTAAATACAACTGATCGCTACTCTTTTTGGGTTCAATGTAAGTACATATGTATCGCCAGTCCAATAGGGATGAGTCCATCATCCACCTGCATCGGTAGTCAACATTTAAAATGTAACCTACGCATGCTGTTTCCAAACTACCCGAATAAAAAGATTTTCAATAATAACTACTTAATAACAAAAGAGACAAAGAGTAGATAGGTACTCCCAACCCAACTAGGACTCATCTATTTTCTCACCGCTTGAAAGTTGGTGCCACGTGCCGACGTGAGACGAAGACAAAAGAGAGGTTGGTTGGACAACGGATGCCTGTCACTCTGCGCCGCAAAGGTCAGAGTTAATGCGGCGCATTGGCGGGGAAATGCTTGCGCTTCAGCTGAATACTCTGGGTTTAGTCCTACGAGGCAGGGCGTCGCCAATCAGCTCCGCGACACCGTGTCAGCTGGATGTGCCGGCCGGTAGCTGTCGTTATTACTACTACATATGTATACTACGGCTGGCATGTCTCAGATCGTACGCATTTATAGTACTTATACGTAGAGTCTAGACAGACTAGACTTTGCTACGAGACTTTTATCTAATTATAGCTTTAACCAGGTGCCCAACATATAAATAATTTATACATAGCAACAGAATACGGCAGCATCGAATCGAATTATTTGTAAGACAAAACAACATCGTATCAACCTGCTCGGTAATTACAAATGGACTGATGTAAGGCATAACAATATATTGTGTCTTTGTCGGTTGGGCTGTGTGTATAGTCCGTATATTCGTATATCGTGACTGAATCACGGGCATCTCACGTCACTAATCAGCCCAACGGCAGAGGCGCTGAGAAGACCTCAACCAACCAACCACGAACCGACTAAAGCGCCTTTCGGCTGCCGCGGATGAGACGATGCGAAACACCCCCGTCCATTCGAGAATTTCGATCCGAACGTATTCGCCTACCTAGTCCTACCAGGTGGCGCTGCGCAATTGCAGCAAACGAGCACAGACGGGCGTGTAACGTTGTATATGTAGTATGAGCAGCCGACTCCGGACTTATCCTCACGATGTGATGTGTCATCCCGTTCCGCGCAGCCAATCAGCTCGCCGCTCGATATTAAAAGACATAAACCTCTATCTACCATACATATCATACGCATCTCACGACCGCGCGCAGACGATCACGAAAATCAGAGAATCACGGCCCCTACTATACCACGTAGTTGCCACTAAGGCCCTCGACATACACGTACACGGGCGCGTATTCGCCCGACCTCAGCCATGCCAACACCCTGAGCCTGGCCTCGACGGCCCTCACGGAGACCATGTCGCAGCACAGGACCCACACGGAATCCGTCATGACGACCTGGTCGGACCCGGCCTGGGCGCGTCCTGCGAGGCGGAGCTGGAGCCGCTCGTCGGGCTCCGGGTCGCTCGGTCTTCTGCCGTGGCGCCACCTCAGCCTCGTCAATGGAGTGAGGTCGTGGAATGCGCTCTCGATGTCTCTCATGAGCCTCCTTCTGGTGCTGCTAGCCCGGCTGAATAGCGCAGCGTCGGTTAGTTCCCCATGCGCGGTCGACCAGTAGAGGGTTCGGTCATTTCTTGCATGCACGATGTTGGGGTCGTTAAGGGTGAAAGTATGCGTCGCCATGATAAGACTGTCTCTAGAGTTTTTTGCCTAGTGCGAGCTTCTCGTATACTTGAGTAAGTAAGTGTGAATGAAATTGAAATAGGAATTTACCTTGTGAGTATTCGGGAATTAATCAGTGCTATGATGATAGCATTCGTTGATCAGCTGAGTTGATAGAGATGAATAGCTAGCTGCATTTATCTTAATGTATGGGACTTCCTGAAGGCTTTATACTATCTAGATAGTAAATAAACCTGAACTAACATGATCGAGCATTTTCTACAGTTCTTCAGGTTATTCTGTACCTCTTCTACGCTCCTCTGAGATGGGATGCGACACTTAGTGAACGGGAACGAACGCCAGGAATAACCGAGCGTCGTGACTAATCAGTCCTTGTAGAGCACCGTCATGAGAATCATCATTGTATGCTTGGAACTAGCGTAATAAAGACGAAGAAGAGCAGAAAGCACGTATGTCGTGAGGAAAACGTTGTATTGGGTTCTATAAGATCTGTTGAGGCTATGTTGACTCCATGTTGTTTCTAGAAGCTTGTCTCAGACACTCCCAACCAGCCCACGCAGTGGCTATAACACTATCTAGAATGGCAGTAACTCGTCCGCCCTAGTATCAAAAGTTTCGACAGCCTGAACTACGAGAGACTTTTCGCTTTTGCCGACAGCTATCTAAAGATGAAGTCTGGCTAGTGTTCTACCCAATACTTAGACGACACCCCAGGAGACATATGAAAATATATTTAGGACCGGTCTAGTTGCCTAGGTTGACCCCCACTTTGCTAATGATGTTCTATCTCGAACCTTCGAAATTGTTGCTAGTCTGATGCTTGGAGCTCAGGTAGGTAGGCAACTAGCCCCGGGGTATCAATTGGGAGAGCAATAGTACACTTGGTCAAGCGCTCAAGGTGAAATTTGGTTTAATCACGGTTCGTGGTGATCTTAGTGGCACACATGAAGATGACCACGAACTTTATAATGCAATATCAAGTATGCAGTCGATATAAATACAAAGTAGTTTTGGCCGACGGCCTTACACAGCATCTAAGCATCCGCAAGTATATAGACTTCGGCACTATGGGTACGGGAAGCGATGGAAATTGTCTGAGTATCGCTACTGGTGTGGTAGAATAACTGACTGGCTTCAATGGCATTTTAGATCATTTGCCCAGGGCTAGGTATCAACTATGTTGGCATCGAGATGGGTAGAATGGCGTGTGTGGATCCGACGACGGCTAAAGCGCTGATAAAACACTACGACAGAATCTCACGATGCTAAGTGATACTACTAGAGAGAGGAAATGGCAATATTAGCAATAGCACAAAGAGAGAACTACGCGATATAAATACCAGAAGTGGAAAATATAAGATGAAATATCTCTTCGTGTTGGGAGGCTACACTATGATGTCTATCTAAGGGTATCGTGAAGTAGTTGTACAGTCTGCAGTCTGCAATATACTCAATAAAATTACTTTTTACTGGCATGGAGCATCATATAGACAGATATATGGCTTCGTCAGTGTTGTGTATCTGGCAGGGGTGGGGACTAGGAGGCAAGCTGGCACTATATGTGAGAAATCTCAACATAGAGGCAGGCACGGCGGCACAAGAAGTGCAAAAAAAGGAAACATAAGTAACGCAAATGGGATTCGAACCTGGCCCCTGGATTTTCACAAAAAAAGAACCGTGGGCTTAAGGCAGGCTCAATTTCCCAGGCCGGAAAACTCATCAGAGTTATTCCTGCCGACTATTTTACCACTCGACCAATGGCGGAGGGGAACGTCTGTTGAAGGGGTATGCACCTCAGCCGGTTTATATCTTTGGTTCCTAGATGCCTAGGACCTAGGTACTTCTAGAGGTAACTACCGAGGTATACATCGTACCATATGGCACATTCTCAAATAAACACCCAGATAGGCTCAAGTTCATATCACTATAGGTAGTTAGAGGTAGACTGTTAAGCCACACTTGCCACACTTCGTGTGGCTTTTACAGATAGATAAAAAGGGGTATAAATTATGGCAAGCTATTAAGAACTTCCCTTACTCCTAGACACACAGAATACACATATGTTCTCGAGTAATACTTGCTCCATATTGATAGTCTAACTTTTAGGAGGCCACGCCTCCTAAAAAGGGTATCAGTCTAAACTACCCACTTCAATATACGCTAGGAATAGATAGAAACACCTAAACAACGCCCGCTCCCTACGCTGAACCTCCTCATCCCGCTTGATATGCTGATACTACAGCAACTTATATGCAAGAACTACAATGATAAATACTAGCAACGAGGTAGTCTGCCATCATAAATTTACAGAGACAGCCGCACGAGATCCTACGACGATATATAATCAATCCAAAAGCACACTTCAGCGGCACCGATGAGGTGATAGCTCATCATGAGAAATCCCCCCAATCGCCACCAGAGTAATCTACAGACGCACCGGTAACGTCAGTAGTCTCAGTTACGCTGATAGTCTCGTCCACGCTAAACGTCGACACGCCAGTATCAGCGTAGTATGTCGAGTTAACATCAACGTCGACCGTTATGTTCGTCGTGACGTCCGCACTAGTGTATGATGTAGTATCAACATAACTTGCGTTACTGTATGTCGGATCTGCGACTACTGTCGACGAGTTATCCATGTAGACCGTGTTGTTCGCAGTGTCCGTGTTATCGACATAGGTGTTGTTCACAGAATAGCTAGAGTTGTCCACATAGGTCGTGTCAGTTGCCGCATAACTATTATCTGTGTATGCTGCCTGCTCTTGAGCTCCCGCGTGGTTCTCGGCAGCGTACCCATGATTCCCGGCACCATGTGACTCAGCGTGTGCCGTGTGTTCCGGCTGAGCATATCCATGCGCGTTACCCTGTGCATGCTGTGGTTGAGAATGGTCGGGACGAAAAGCGGCATTTATGGCGGTGTTGATCACTGAAGCCGCGGCAGCTGCCACGTTCGGATCTATGTTTGGGCCGTCGTTGCTAGGAGGCGCTGCGCCAACTGGTGCGGGTGGGAACGGCGGGGGAGGAGGAAAATTGCCGACCATAACCGGTTGGGTTAAAGTATACTGTTGTTGCGGGTTGAAAGTAATTTGCGCTTGAGCTTGAGCATTGAAATTTACACCTACGCCAGCTGCTAGTGTAGGGTTCTGAACGACATGGGGCTGGCCTGGTGTTTGGATCCCAACCGGCTGGTACATCGGTTGAGAGTACATAGACTGAGGCTGTACTGACTGAGGGCGTAGTGGCTGAGGATGACTCATTTGAGGATGGCTCGGTTGAGGCGGCCCAGGTTGAGGGTGCCCGGGCTGAGGTTGTATTGACTGAGGACGTACTGGCTGAGGATGACCCGGTTGAGGGTGACCTGGTTGAGCATGGCCAGGCTGGGGGTGCCCCGGTTGAGGGTGACCAGGTTGAGGATGCCCGGGCTGAGGATGACCTGGTTGAGGATGACCTGGTTGAGGATAACCTTGCTGTGGTGGTCTTGATTGAAGTTGACCTGGCTGAGGGTACCCGGGTTGAGGGTGTCCTGGATGATAGGCTGGCTGTGGCTGTGGCTGTTGTGGTTTACCGGGTTGGTATTGCTGACCCACTGGCATTTGCTGATGTTGAGGAGCCGCACCCGGGATGCCTTGGGCCTGCGGAGGCGCTGTCTGGGCATGAGCCAGCGGCGGACGATTCGTACTCGCGTAGAGCTTGCTCGCAAGCTGGGCGCCGGCAGCACCACTCACTCCCATGGACTCGGCCACTGCGAATCAAACGTTAGCAATTTCACCTCACAACAAAAAAGGTACTCGTTCCATAGGCACGTAGAGCCCCTGAGGCACGGAACAGGCCAGGCAGGAGAGTTCTCTCTCGATAGTGGGAAAAGGGGTAGAAAGTGTTGTAGGATGAAACTTACTGACGGCACCACCAAATCCAACGGCGGTTTGTTTAAGAGCGGGATTCTTCAACATCTTCTTGGCCCATTTCTTCATCCCCTTGCCTGCATCCGAGAGAGCGGCAGTGGCTTGGGCGGAGGTGAATGGCTTCCCCTGAACTGCAGTACCAGGCGGACGTTGCACGAACTGTTGTTGCTGTTGCTGTTGCTGTGCCATCGGTGGCGGTACAAACTGCTGTTGACCAACCATCGGCGAGCCCGCTACCGGAGACGACATGGTCATCTGTGGCTTTTGAGGCTGGCCAGGTACCATCTGCGGTTGATAGAACATTGTCTGTTGCTGGTGTGGCTGGTTGGCCATAGTCTGTTGTCCAACAACGTGGGTTTGACCTGGATGCGGTTGGGGTGTCTGCTGCTGAGGTGGCTTCATCTGTACTGGAGATGAGACTGCCCCATATGCTAAGCCTGCTTGGGGCGAGTACATTGTTGGATTATGTTGAAATTGCATTCCGTGCTGCTGAGTCGGTCCTCCCGGCGTTGCTTGCGTTGGCTGTTGCCCAACCGCAGCGTGCTGCATATTAACTGCAGGCTTAGCATAGTTGTTAGGCATCGGCTGCTGTGTGGGTGGCGGAGTAGGATTAGATCCAACTTGCGACGGGAGGGGTGTTACCTGACCAGGAAGCATTGGATAGGGTTTCGCCGCTGGGTTTGCTGGTGGAGGTGGTATTGTATAAGAGTGAGTAGGAGGCTTTACATTCCCCGTCTGCTGAGCGAAAGCATGGCTTGGCATCGATGGTGGTCTAACGGGTGCAGTAGTTGTATGGTTAGTATTAGGATTGGCCCCGTTATTAGGACCCGTGAGAGTATTCATGGTGGCAAATGCGTTCGATGGAGTAGAGCTTTGTGAGACGTGAAGAGATGCTATTGACTGAGCCGGGGATGATACTTGGCTCTGTAGTGGGGAGACAGGCTGCATCGCAGGAGAAGCTTGTTGATGCTGAGGCGGTGATGGAAGTGGTGGCGGGTATCCGACGAGCGGCTGAACGTTAGATTGGTGACCTGGCGACGCAGTCGTAGCGGGTTGTTGCCAATTCGGGTTCTGATTTGCAATCCGCGGATGTCCAACCGTGGGTGGTCGAACTACTGAATGAGGAGAGGCATTACCTTGTCCTTGAGGTTGGTGAAGCGTTTGTTGTGCGGGTGCTGTAACAGGAACTTGAGGAGGCCGGTTCACAGTTGAGGTAGGCATATTGGCTTGTGGTTGTTGAGAGGGATTATTTATATAATCAGGGAAATTGCCATGCGGCCCAGGCTGGTGAGGTTGGTTTGTGTGTGTAATATTGCCTGTCTGGGAGGGTGGAGGATGAGGACCAACGGCGGCAGGCATCTGCGAGACGGAGGGGTTCGAAGCATGCCCTGAAGGCCTTACTGGTGCTGGCGACATTGAGGCCATACCTGAATTTCCAAGCTGAGATGGGGGGGATGGTGACGAGTGCGAGTTCTGCATTTGCGAGCCTTGAACAGGTTGGTGTGGATAGTGAGCCGCCTGTGAATTTGGTGGCCTATTTTGCGTAGGTGCAATGACTCCACTACTTGGCGACGAAGTCACAGTGCTCTGGGCCACAGGAGTTGCTGCGACTGAGGCAGGCTTAAATACGTTGGCAACGGCGGGAGGCACTTGTTGAGGTGCCTGAGAAACTATTCCAGACTGCTGTATGTTTACGGCAAGAGATGGTGATTGTCCGTTTATTAGCTGTGGCTTTGCGCTGGCAGTGATATTTGGCCGCCCGCCCATTCCTTCGCTCACTGGCGTGGGGTTTGGCTTGTTGCTGCCTTCAAAGGCTGTCTGGGTCGGAGGGTGAGAGGGTTGTGAGCTTGGCTCGGGAGTCCCTTGAGGCGTGAAACTATTGATAACCGAAATCACTTCAGAAATCTCATCAGCCGGGGCTAAAGCTGGCTTGCCCGAATGAAGACCTGAATCCTGGGTTTCAGAGATAATTGACGATACCTCGGAGCTCTTTGAGGAATGTCGCTTGATAAAATTCAGGGGCGCAACTACGGGCATCTGTTCGTCGGCATGAATAGGCGACTGTAAGTTTGTCAAGTTAGAAGTAGGAGTGTTAGAGACGACGGTAGGTTTGGGAAACCCTTCTGCGTGTATAGGGGTACCCTGAGTCGAGGTGTTTGGTGTACTAGTTATCTCATGAAAGAATAAGAAGCCTGGAGAACCAGTCATTTTTGGAGGCGAGGGGCTTGCAGACGGCAAGTGACCTGGCAAAGTATTGACTCTCGTGATACCTGGTTGGCCGCCGCCAAAGTTGGACGGGACTGCCTGCCCAGATAGACGGTGTGAGGCCGCGCTCTGTTGAGGATATTGGCCAGATGAATGCTGCGGTTTAGGTTTAGGGCTTCCTTCGCTTTCCTGAAGGCTACTATTTGTCTGACTACTGCCGGGTTTTAACACGGACGGGGTATATGATAAGTCATGGCTCGCAATTGAACCCGAGATACTATCATGCCTCGCTTGCGTCCCAGGAATGTAGTGCTGAGTAGTGGTCTCGGGCGAGACAGTCTGGTGTTGAGCAGGTTGTAGAACTGTTGGAACAGGCGAGGCCTCGATATTCGAATTTGAAGATTCGACAGGTATAGGCTTGTTAGGAGCCGATGGTGGTGCTAAAGTGCTAGGGATTTCTCCTGACAGTGGCGACTCGGCATTCCCAGAATTCTTCCGGCCTATGCCTCCAAGCTCACTATCTTGATTCTGAAGGACCGATGTTTGTGGTAGCGTTTCGGGTGCCTTGCTATCCGCCTGGTGTTGCTGCCCGACAACACCCTGTGTCGGCTGATACGGTTGATACTTGTTCTGTCTAGGGTCAACGGGCTTTGCAACCGACGAAACCGGCTTCCTCCTGATAGAAGAGGTGCGAGACGAGACACTATTTATACGGTTCATATCGGGCTTCAAGGGCGGATAAGCGAAAGAAGCAGATACCAACGGGTATGAATCCGCTGGTTGCATTACAGGTTGTGTGGGCTTTAACTCGGGAGCCTTTTCTTCAACTGGAGTCCGATGCGTGGGGAGCTCGGCTGGCTCCGGTAGTATCTTTGTCGTCTGAATCGGTGCCGGTGTGAAAGATGTTGTTGCATCAAGTTCAATAGGCGCAAGTTCTTCTGCACACTTAACAGTATCTTGTGTAGCCAGTTCGGCGACGAATCCGACGGGCGTCCACATCTGTTGGTTACCTTCGGGAAGCTCAGCAGCAGCTGGCCGTGCATTTGAGGTCAACGTATTTATCTTTACATCCCCGTTTCCAGCGACTCCGGTATGGCCTACAAGTAAGTTAGGAACCAGCTCGTCTTTGAAAATACGGGCTGCTTCTGCAGTACCATCAAGGCGCTAGGTTGAATATACCTTGGTTTGTCTTATCACCAGAAGCGGCCCCTTCAGCATCATTACCCCCAGTCGTGCTATTATTGTTATAGGCTCCGGAGAAATTCATGAAACTATTCGGGTCAAAGTAACCAGTGGCACTCATGGCGTCTTCCTCATCAATAGCTGGTATTTTTTTCTTCTCCCCGTTGCTCCCGCTTGTTTTAGTGCCGTGTATTACACCATTATCCAACTCAGAAATGCTTCGTCGCTTGGTTTGCTGGTCGACTAACAAGTTCTCTTCCGGGGTGAGCTGAAAGGGTCCAATCCCAGCATCTAACAAGAACTCTGCGTACTCATCTCCAGGTTGCGGGAAATGGTACTGTACCGACCCCGTCGCCTTGTATCGAAAAAACCATCTTGTACCATCGTAGTCAGATTCCCATCCCTCTGGAAGATCCGTCATCATAACCATTATTATAGCTGCTTCAGCCTGAGACAGATATCGAAGAGGGGTAGGTGGATATCGGCGGAACGACTCGATGCTGCCGCGAGGGTAGCGCCTAATAGATTCGTTTCCCTCAGTGGGAGGTTACGGTTAATACTATCGTGATCTTGTCAACACACAGCATCACTTAACGGTAGTGGTCCGACGTCAGCCAAATGATTCCAGCTGAAAATAGGCGAGCCGACTGTCCAGAGGCAATCTTGCGATTATCCTAGCTCTCTAATGGCAGGTATAAATCAAGCCTTGACACAAGATAAACATAAAGGACGTCCAAATCGCTATAAGACGCGAGCGTTTGGCGCCAAGATACATATATTATGTAGTGTATTCTGTACGTGTGTAAGTAGGTAAGTGGCAGAAGCGAAAGAACTCCAAGATTCCGAGCCTAGGACAAGCGAACTCGCGACAGGCCTTCTGCACACTAAAGCCATCGAGGCCCAGACTCATGGCCCTCGTCAAACGACAACGGGGAGAAGTCATGTCAGGCAAAGAAGGCATCAGCTGTAGCGCCAATCATGTCGCCCCCATGTGCGCCAGATGCCCCAAATAGGTCGTACATGTAGGGGCTATTGGACTGGTAGCGGGCTCTACACCACACTAGCATGCAGGAGCTGAACTTTTGAAGACCCATCATCTCGCTCATTTCCACCACAAGTGCCGGCCGGACACGGAGCATCATGCTTCATCTGGCTTAGGATGGCTACAGTCGCCCACAGGGCTTACTGTCTCATAATTCAATTTAGGTAACTACGCCGACACTACTGGGCCCACCTTCTTTTTCTACCTTTTTTCCTAAATCAAACTTGCAACCTAACTTTCTATAATCATTTTTTTAATTTAGTAATAATTTATTTAAACTTTTATACAAATTAATATATATATAATTGATTTAATTATATTTTAAAATAGCTATATAAATTAAATGTAGTTTTTTTAAATTAAATTTGTTATATATAATTTATAAATATATTAGTTTTATATAATTTATATATTTTATTTTTTTATTAATTTTATTTTATTTGTTATAATTATTATAGTTGTTATATAATTTTATATAAATAAATTTTATTTTTATATTTTTAATAGTATTAAAAATAACTGTAAATATTTTTAAATATTTTAGTTTATTTTAAACTATATAAGTTTTTTTTAATTTATTAATAAATATATTTGTTAGTTATAACTATATTTTATATTAATAAATATTATTTTTATATTTTTAATAATATTAATTTTAACTGTAAATATTTTTAGCTATTTTAATTAATTTTATATTATATAAATATATTTTAACTTGTTAATAAATATATTTGTTAACTACAATTATATTTTATAATAATAAATATTATTTTTATATTTTTAGCAGTATTAATTTTAACTATAAATATTTTTAGCTATTTTAGTTAATTTTATATTATATAAATATATTTTAATTTATTAATAAATATATTAAATAGTAGTAATAATATTTTAT